>VDFB02040121.1:0-11504 GCA_007258455.2 Sequoia sempervirens | reverse complement strand
CAACATATTTTATCTCACAGGTGCCTTTCTACTCTGCTTTGTTCAATGGCTCATGCACTCATTGATGACTATTCTCGTGAGTTTGATCATCGTTTATTCAGATTAATATTTCACTATGGTAATGTTGTTTGTGACAAAATTTAGAATCTTTATAATACAACACATTTTCTAATCTGCCATGCCCTCATAGAGCCTCATGAGGTTGCCTAGTTCCCTCCTCCAACAGACATTTCCTCCTCTGAGGAAAGTTCCACTTAATTCTCTTTTGCAATTGGGTTTCTTTTGATTATCTAGGATATAGTTTTTTTATCATACTGTGGGGTTGGAATTATCTCCTGGCTATCTCCATCCATCTCTCTTTGTTTCCTTGCATTCTCGGCTAGCATTTTGTGCCCTGTAGGTTGGTAGTATTCAAGATTTGGCATTGCTGGTTTTTTGCAACCTTGACCAAATATGGTTACTCTTGGGGTTGCTCGGGGTCCATATTTGAACCTTCGCCACTCCTCTCCTTTTGTGACCTTGGTTTACTTTGGCCCATTTTGCTTGGTACCACATTTTGTGATGTATTTTGGTGTTGGGTTTTCATATGTTTTGCACCACATCTGTGTTGCATCTGACTACTTGGCACCACATTATGAGATGTTCCTTGGTGCTAGGTCTTTATATGTATGGCGACACCTTTTGTGTTTGGATGTATGGGCTCTCCTACTTCTCCCTGGAAGCTTAAATGTATCTCTTGTGGGAGAATTTTTTATTCATCCTCCCATTTCCTCTACTCCTCTCTTTCCAGAGATCTTCTTTGTTGAGCTCCAAAAATGTAGCACTTTGTTTTTTAATATAAGTTCAGTGGCCCTGCCACTTTTATTGAAACAAAAGCCATCATATTCTTGTACATAATAGTAAAAACAAAAAAATACCAAAATAATAGTAAAACTTGAGTAAAATTGATTTTAGAAAATGCTAAAATAATAGTTTCCCATCAATTTCAAATACATATCAATTTTTTTAATGCAATAGATTTACTTAAATTTATTTTATCTAATTCATTGTATTATTTAATTATCTTAAATTTTTTATATAAATAATTTATTTTAAAATACAACAAATAATCTCAACATAAATCTAAAATAAAAATATATAGGTAATTCTTAATCCAGCGCTGACCTTTTTAAATGTGAAACTCGGGCACGTGAACAGTGACCTGTACGCCCAGCCGTGACACTGCCCAATCATGAGAGTGACGTGCAGAAAACGGAAACTAAAAATATATATTTTTGACTCCACTTAAAGTCGAGCTTACAGGTTGCTCTTAAGTCCACTGGCCCTTGCAATATTGCGTAAATATTGGATAATTCAAAAAATTTGGGAAATTGATGAACTGTTTAAAATTCTCTAAAAAAAAAGTCTATAGGCTTCTGGATGTTACTTTTGTGCAATTTTTTTGAGAAAATTTGTTTTCCTCGAGAAGAGTTCTAATTTACAAAAATTGTTGTTTTTAATTGGCCCAGGGAAAATTGAGATTAATTGCCTATTTCAGAAAGAGATCTTTAAACTGCTTTAGAAATTTAGGACATTCATTTGTCTTTCTAATGAGCCAAGGTTTTATTGTACAAAAATCAAGGGTATTTAAATGGTAAACCCATTGATCACATACTTGGACTTGACTTGGACTCAGTGGACCAGAAATTTCTGACTCCGCAAAAACTCAGCGACTTAAAAAAATACTAAAATGTCTTTGAAAAACACTAGTTTTATACAAAATGCAGTTGCAAAATGTATCAAATGGCATTCCTCTACCGTTAGGTGCATGCCATTCAATGTAATTTGCAAATTTTTGTATGAAACATTTACCCACACCCTATATAGCACACACTTCCTTGTTCTGGGCAGCCACTTATATTTACAAAGATCTGTCTTTTCACTGCTGACTGTGTGTGATGCATTTTCTCCATTCAATTGTTTTCCTTCTAAAAATGTTTGCTTGGCACATATCTTTGTAACTTGCACAAATATATACCTATTGTTTTGGCTGGTAATATATTGTGATGCTTTATTTAATTAGTATTCAATGATCAATACTTACACGATGAATATACTAACTTGTAGAGATATCTTTTCCTTTAATTTTAACAGGAATTCCATTTGATTGAGAAAAAGGAGCTTGCACCCCTTCAGGATCTGATAGATTCCATTCTAATTCCATACTAAAATGAATTTAGCATTGTAATTTTAGTTTCTGTCAATTTCCGTACTTGAAAATATTCAAAAAGTTGTAAGGTTGGTATTCTCAAGGAATACCCTTAACTGACAAGTCGGAGGTATGTTTGTGCAATAAATGTATAGCTTAGTGAAGAAACCTTAAGTTTTTAATTGGGTGTGGTTTCAATGTGACTTTGTTTCAACGGTGATTCCTATATAATAAACTCATTTCTATATCCAAACTAGAGAGTCAAAGTTCTCTAGATTGCCCAATGCAATGTAGACACTTACGAATCTGGCCTTTGTCTCTGCCATGATATTTAAATAATCTTTGTTTTGTACATATAACAGATGGAAGTGGTAATATGTTGTGGTTGACGTTGAGATTTTATATATATATTTTTATATGATGACTTCATGTGAGTACAATTTGCGTGTAATTTTAGATTTTCCATTTATCTCTGATCCCAGTTTTTCCTTAATTTTAGATTTTCTTGTAAAGCATGTTCTTATTACCTGACAAATGCTTCATTCTATAAAAAGAAAAAAATGTAAAATTGAATGAATAGTCATGAAAAACACTATACTACTATATATATATGAATAATGCTGGCTTTTAGATACAATTTTATCTACATTGTAAAAACAAAGCATACGTTCATACTGTAACAATATTAATCATTTTTTCATTGCCTCTAAAGACAGGACTGCAAAAGATTATCCAATATATCTGTACGCTGAAAGGCATTTCCTACAGTCACAGCAGAACAGGAGCTAAAAGATTCAGTGTACACAAAAACTCAACATTAAATCTCGCATGCATAATAAATCCTAACCGCATGAATAATCTCAGATGCATAAGAAATCCGAACCGCACGAATATATTAATTGGTTAGAATATTTTTTATCAGCATTCAAAGGAATGTCCCACGCGAACAAGTGTCACTTCGACGGCGTTCAAAATAATTGGGACACGTGTTTCATCGTGCACAGAAGCTTGCTGCAGAAGACCCCGGATAAAATGTTTCTGGGATACAGTTGTGTAATAATAATAGAATTCTTACATTAATTAAATTCAATCATTAATAAAATAATTAATAATATAATAATAATTTAATATATTAATCTAAAAATAATTAAAAAATATAATAACATTAATATAATATAATAATATTAATATACTAATAATAATATAATTAGTCAATAGGCTATATTATGTATGAGCTTTTGGCCTGAACCAAATATACTAAGAACTCTCCCTGCTTAACCATCCAGCTAAATGTTACACTTATGCGGAAGATGTAATTCATTAAGTTTTTAATTTGTAAATTATCTTATTTTAATTTTTATCTTTGAAGATATTATAGTTCTACAATTCTAAGTATTGAATTGTATTGTACAAAAAAGTTCTCTAAAACATTACCTATAGTTTTAAATTCAGTAAAGTGGGTCAAACAACTTTTGTAGGGAGGACTAAACAAAAACTATAGTGTAAAGATTTTTTAATATACTATTTTTATTATAGATATAAAATATGTAATGTCAAACTTATTAAAAAATAGATAAATTTATATGTTTACAAGTCTATATTAGATAGAAAAATCAATATACATAGAAAAAAATATTAAATTGAATTTTACTTATTAAATTTTAATATATTTTTATTCAGATTTAATTCAAATAGTGGAGAGATTTATAATTATATTTATTAGGTTTTGTTATATTTGATCTCTTTTAGTTATTTTGACAACTTATAGTTCAAAGATTTTTTAAATATATTTTATTTATTCTATTTTATTAGATATTTTATTCAAACTCATCTCACATAGCGTAAAGATTTGTTTTTTATATTATTTATATTATATTTTATTATACTAGGTTATGTTTTTAAACACAAGAAAAATCGTCCTTCAATGAGAATCACTATAGTGGCATAAAGGTCTACGTGCACCAAATCAAGTTGAAGCATCTTACCCCATCCATAATAAATCCAACACTCCATCCATCTTATCCATAATAAATCAATTCATCCATGAACCGTCTATCAAATCCATGTTCACCCATTGCCATCCATAATCCAAATCATTAATAAATCGTTCATCCATGAACCGTTTATCAAATCCATGTTCACCCATCGCCATCCATAATCCAAATCTTCTTGATCTTGGTCGACGTTTAGTGTACACTTAACACTTACTTATGGTAAATTTCTTGACATGGGTTGTTATCATTCACCATACCCACTGTTATCTGAGCCATCAACAATTCTCCAAATGACCATCTGCTATCTAGATTGTAATCCACCCATTACATTGCATAAGCATACATATATTCTTTTCATATAATAAAGGAGTATGCAAAACATGCTAGAGGTGTTCTCTATATATTACAAGCAATTTGTATTTAATTCAAGCAAAATTGTATATATTTGGGAGTACGAAAAAAATGTCAAAGGTGTTCCTTTATATATTACTGACATTTTCTATATAATTCGAACAAGCTATAATGAACACATTTTATGTTTACTTCTTTATTCTTTGATACAAATGGTTATAAACCCATTATTTTTTCATGATTTCTATTTTCTGCTGTGAGATTAAAACTTTGTTTGTTTTGGTACTGGTCGCTGGCTTTATCTCCAAATATGTATTACACATACTTTGTAAAAATATACATACAATTTTATACAAGTGCTAAACTACATGTCACACCCCCTCTTACTTCTCTATATTTTTCCATCTACGTAACCCTTGCAACCCCTCTGGTGCAAGTGCTAGTATAACAAAAATATAATAGTGTATTTGTATTATATTATTCTTATTTTTTATTTTTTCGTTTTATTCATATTATTTTTATTATTGTTTTAAATTAATTTAATTTATTTTCATTTTACATTAGATAATATGATAAAAACAATCAATAAAGATATATTTTAGTGTGATTTATATTAGATTATTTAAAGGTATATAAGCTAATTAATATTTTTGATATTGATAAATAGAATTGAAAGGGCTCAAATCCTTATGCAACAACAAAGCCAAAAGGTAGACAAAACATGTACCATGAGCAATGGGACAAACCAAAGCACTCCACAAGACAAAAAAGAGTGAGGTACAATTGTATCCCAAGTTGCCAAAAACAACTACAAACAAGAGATAAAACTAGGATCCCCAAGGTCTTGCTTAGACAATTCTAGACCTTGCTCTACTTTTCCTCTCATCCATCACTCTAGCATGTGTTTGGTATAAAGGTTTGGGAAGACCTTTCTTCCTCCTAACAACAATCCAATAGATATTATCACTCAATTTCTCAAAACAGGGAGAAGCAAGGGGGGATTCCCCTACAGAAAGCTTGTCAAGATGTGAAGTAGGGGCAAAAGATCGACAAGGCAAAGACAAATGATGAACCTCCACCACATGAGTAATTTGAAGCTGATTTGAAGCCAAAATACATATTTAATGTTAGTATGTGTATTTTGGCAATCGCATGACCAAGAGGAAACATCTCAAAGCATTTAACAAAGAGTTCTAATTTATAATGTTTTTTCCCTCTTCAAGATGATCCTTTCTCAACACTAGGTAGAAGGGGACTTGCAAGTCTTTCATTGAGATTGAACACACTCTCTTTCTCTCTCTTTTACCCAAAGTTTGTTTCCCATTTGAAGCATATGGATGTGCACAAGGATATGAGTGTTGAAGTTAAGAGGCACACACACACATTTAGTTACAACTAATCTATCAACAATTATTCATGGGAGTTATTCATGGGAGGCATTAAATTTGGATACAACTTTCAATTGGAATTATTTTGTCATTGAGTTTGGTAGTATCTTAGACAAGTTAGATCTTTTAGTTTGTTTTTAGTGTAATATTTCTCCTCTTTCACAATGATTTGTAATTAGATAAATTGTTTTACCTAGAAGCAACTTGAATGGCGATGGGGTGGTTTGAGATTAGGATGCACTTCAAGAAATCCTAGAACAATTATTTATCATTTTAATTTTAATGTCAAGGTTTGTAACAAAATGAATGTAAGTTATAAGTTAAACTCATCTACATACTTGATTGTGGTGGTAGCCATTTCCTTGTCATTGTACACACATAAAGCATTATCAAAATCTTGCAAATTATTTTAAAATCTTGTGTCAACATTTTTTTTAGAATGTAAGGCTCATCTTTTGTAATAGTCATTGTGTTGACTTAGTGGTGTTTAATAGTGCCAATGATTATTAGTATCTAGTCATTGTTGGTCACATCTCTCAAACTCTATATAAGGATATGAACCTCTTTGTAATCATCACTCTAATATTTCCTAATATAATATATTGAATTATTTTTTGATACCTCAAATGTGCTTATTTCTCATTTTTTTATATGGCGTGAGTTGAGTTTAGAGTTAGAAGAAAGGTGTATGATAAGATCACAAGTCGTTGAAAAATGTGAGCAAGAGAAATCACTCATTCACAAGTAGAGCATGATTTCATGGGCATTAGGTGGTAGGCATGACATAAGGGTTCAAAATATGTCCCCAAATTGTGAGGTAATTGTTTTCATCCCAACTTTGCAAAGGTCAAGAGTTACACATAGGGTCGTGGTCATGATTAAACTAGAAAATCTTGTAATAGATAGTCATGGGAAATGAAAGGAAGTTGATAGCATAAACACTTCCTATGTTAATCAATGAGAGAATTGCATGCAAACTATGATCTAGCAATTGC
Organism: Sequoia sempervirens; assembly: GCA_007258455.2. Classification (NCBI taxonomy): domain Eukaryota; kingdom Viridiplantae; phylum Streptophyta; class Pinopsida; order Cupressales; family Cupressaceae; genus Sequoia; species Sequoia sempervirens. The sequence continues at coordinate 4,588 of VDFB02040121.1, read as the reverse complement.
AAAGGAAAATACACACACAAAAGATTATACCACAATGACTTAGTGTCTATCATGGGAAAAAAACCCAACCTCCAAAACTCGAACCGATGTATTCACAATACCAAGTTGGTTACAATACATCAACATGTTCAAGCCTTCACAAGAGAACAACAAACACAAGTTTGGATTTTTTTTGACAACATATCTCTCAACAAAATCATGCCATACTACATCTTCATCCTAGGCACCAATATATAGAAGACACAAATCCAAAAACCACAAATGGTAAACCATAAACCATGGGAGAAATCACTCCCAAAAATGACATCCAAATTTCTTTGAGTTCTAATACAAGTCTCATTATGAGTCAATATGCTAACCTTAGAAGATTCTCTTACGTTGCCATAATTTGTCATAGTCAACTCACCAACTCGAACATTCCATTTTGGCCCATTCAAAGATGCCTTATGATATGTCATAATATGCAACATAGAGTTGGTCAAAATTCAACTCTATTATGTAACTCCCTACAATTATGCTCTTACATGTGTTGTATAATTCATTATAAGTAACCCCCATATCCCATAGTTCCTTAATGATTTTAGATGTTCTTGCAACTTATTCAACATGTGGCCAAAAGTGTCACCTCAAAGTAAGGTGCCCTCTTTTTCATGTGGGAAAAATAATAAATACAATGAATACAATGAATAATAAATACAGAACATTGGGGTGCAAAGTTGACACCTTTCCCAACATTCTCCCATTTGTTAGACAACTTACAAGAGAAAAAAATAACTTTCAACAATTTGTAAACTAATTGCTAGGGGCTTAGAGGCCCATAAATTCATTACACCACTTGAATTTCTCTATGCTCATAGAATTTGTCAACACATCTACAACATTCATTAGAGTATCGATCTTTTCAAACATCACCCTTCCATCCTTCGTCATGTCATGAAAAAATGATATTAAACATTTATATGCTTTGTTTGTGTGTGAAAAGTTGGGTTCTTTGCTAAGTTGATGGTGCTTTGATTGTCACATCCACTTTAAACTACTCACTGACTCAATTCAATATTCAAACGTAATTTTTGTAGTGGATAAAGTGATTGCAACATGTTTGCTCATCCAACTAATTGTACCACCTAACAACTTAAAAACATAACCATTGGAAGTTCTTTTGTTATCCACTCTTCTATTCTATTCAAATCAACAAACTCTTTAATCTCCAAGTGCTACAAGTACTCATTGAATATACTACAAGTGCCATCATTATGCTACATGAGACCATGGTAGCAAATAAAATACTCTATAATGCCCCATAAGTACCAAAGACTCTCTTCACTACTCCTTGGTGCTCTTTGCTAAGATTAGTCATAAACTAATTCAACTCCCATTTCTTGGGAAATGTTTGGTCTGGTGTAGACCATAACATACATCAACTACCAATTGCACTTGTAATCCAGTGTAAAATTCTAGGTTAATGTAATAAAGCATAAAAACTAACCCTAAACCAAAAACGGAGTACAAGCATAAAAACATGAAATATAGAACAATAATACTATAAAGTCTTCATCCCATCATTGCTTTACCTCCATTTCCCTTCTCCATTTTGCTTGAGTATAATAATTTCCCTTAGATTTGGATCTGCAATAGTAGTCTATGACAATGCCTAGCAAAATATTGAAGATAGTTGTCTCACACTAATAGCATGTATTAGCTCAAGATGTAGATGTCTAGATAGCATAAGGTGTGTGTATGTCAAAATGAAAAATTGACTTTTGAATTAAATAATAATTTCATTCAAAAGTTATAACAAACTACTACTCTCTTTCAAGACAATCATTCAATCCAAAAAAATCTAAAATTTTCTTCTTAAATGTTGACCCTTTGGTGGAAAAGCAAATTAATTTTTTTGGGGGTTTTCAATGTGATTTCTTGCCATGCAAATATCTTGGAATCCCCTTTTTTTTAGGGAAGGAAAAGCATGAATTCTGGGACAAATTAATTAGTTTAACATCCAATAGGAATAGGATCATGCAATGGAAATCTAAATGGCTTACTTTTGCAGGAAAATTAATTATGATCAAAACAATTCTTCACTCCTTACCCATCAATCTGATGTCAATATTAAAGCCTCCTCAAGGAAAAGGTATTGAACTTCAATTTTTTTTTAGAGAATTCCTTTGGGATGAGAATGTTACTTCAAAGAAAAATCTCCCACTTGTGGCATGAAACTCTTTATGCAGTTTGAAAATTCATTGTGGGGTGGGGCTGAGAGATTTATTCTTACAAAATAAAGCTTTGGGGGAAAAACTGGTATGGAAAATTTATGCTAAACTTGAGACAAGGTGGTGCCAAATAATGAGGCATAAATACTTCAAATCTCTTGAAAATGAAAGAATTTTCACTTAGAAAAATCTTCCTCAAGGCTCAAAAGTATGGAATTTTATTTCATCCTGCAGATCAATGATCCTTCCTCATCTCTCTTGGTTAGTTCATAATGGGGAAAAAGAAAATTTTTGGGATGATGCCTAGAATGGTTTCAGGACTCTCTGAACCTTAGGGGATTGGGGTCAAATTGAGGCTATCCTCAAGGATCTCTGGGGGGATAGAGTTAAAGACTACCTTCATATAATTCTGGGGTATAGTGTATTGTTTCCTAAAAAGATTTTGATTTTCTCTCAATTCCCATTCATATGAAGATTTCTCTCAAAAATGAGCTTAAGAAGGGTCATATATTTTTGTCCAATAAGAAAGATACCATTATATGGACTAAAAGTAAATTTGGTAACTACATGGTTAAAGATGGTTATAATGCTTTAAGTTCCACCACCCTATTGAAACCATGGCCTTACAAACTATGCTGGGGACTGTGTGTCCTCCCCAAAGATGAAGCTTTCACTTGGCTAGCCTTAAAAGACATAATTCTAATAGGGTCACGTTTGGATACACTAGGAATACCACCTCTATTCCTATGTGTCTTATGTAGCCAAGCTTATGAATCTACAAATCATCTTCTCATTGGCTGTGATTTTGCTCACAATTGTTGGACTTGGTTGTTGAACAAACTTAGTTGGTCAAGTCGTTTACACAACTCAACTCTAAATCATTTTTCCAGTTGGCCTCTCCTCTTTCCTAATTCTTCCCTTTCATGTATTTGGGAGATCAATCCTTCCATAGCAGTTTGGAATATTTGGTTGGAAAGGAATAATAGAATATCCAAAAAAAGTCTTTAAAGGTATCCTAAGTGTTACAAAAAATTGAAATTGCTATCTTTGAAGTGACTATGTCTTGGGTTTTCAAAAACTTGCATGGTTCAAAATATTTTTCTTTGTGGGATGTCTTCATTACTAAAAACTAGTCTCTTATTAAACTCCAACAAGTCAGATCCATTCAATCCAGTAAACCCAAAATCGATAGAGAGTTGGTTGAGTGGGTTCCTTGTGGGTTCATCAAAATCAACTTTGATGGGGTCTCACAGGGCAACCCTGGAAAATTCGGTGCTGTTGTAGTGCTAAGAGATTGGCAAGGTAAGTTTGTTGGGGCAGTTTGTGAACATCTTGTAGATGGAACTAACAATGTGGTAGAGTTTAACATGTTAAGGCTAGACATAGAATTGGCATTAAAACTCTCCATCCCTCATGTCATTCTCGAAGAGGATTCTATGGTAGTGATATCTACAATCAAGAACAAAAAGAGAAATTCCTGGTATTTGAATTATTTTCTTTTTCCTATCTTATCACATCTTGAAAAATTCTCTTCATTTCAGGTAGACCATTGCTATAGGGAAGCCAATTGTCATGCAGGCTCTTTGGCCAATAAACCCATCTATTTTTTTATAGAAACCTTGAGATCTTCTATGAATAGGAATGTTAGTCTTTGTTCACATGAGAATTTTCATGCCCTCAATCTCTTTTGGATCCGTTACCACTTATGGAATCCCAATGTCTTGGAAATTTAACAGCTCTATTTTTGGCTACTATAGTCACATTTCTTGAATATGCTGGTTGGAGATTCAATTGTCAAAGCAGTTTGAATGCTAACGTGTCTTTGGTATTCATGTCCAAAAACATGTGCTTATTCAATAGCTTGCAGGTTTTATGCTAATCTTGGTGGCGAACTATTTAAATACTTGGGTAAACCCACAAAAGTGGTTTACAATTCGAATGAGGAAGGAAAACTTGTAAAAAATGACCTCGTGCCAAAAAATTTCATCTTGGGGGTTCAAACGAACCAAAAGAGGGTTCAATCGAACTAGGGTTCGAGCAAACCCATTTAATCCATGTACGGACCAATCGACCAAAAAATAAATGGAAACTCTTTTATGAACCAAGGTTAGAACCTTGGTTCATTCAAACCCTTGGGGGTTCACTCGAATCCCCCCTGGTTCGGGCGAACCCCCCCTTTCCCTAATTTTTGACTTTGTTCACAAAAAAAAATCAAAATTTTTGCACTTTGAAGCTCGGGTTGAAAATGAAAATGGTGGAGACTTCATAGACCCAACTGGAATCAGGTAGCCCTTGGAATTAGCTATCCAACAAATATAATTTTAATATGTTTTGGTTTTATAATGTATTTGTTTTTTTAGTTTTGTTAAACATAAGTT
>VDFB02040120.1:0-20904 GCA_007258455.2 Sequoia sempervirens | reverse complement strand
TTGTCTTTGATGAAGAAGCTTGCTCTGAAAAGTTCCATGGTGACCCTTTCGAGTTGGTTGCAACCACCAAGGAGGATGTTGTTTCTTCCAAAACTTTCAGAACAACATTCGATAATTCTTCGTTCGAGTTAGGGGCTGCCATAGCCTTTGGAACAAGAAGACCAAGTGGCCTTGATGATGCAGAGTTTGGAAGGTGTTACTAAACACAAATATGATTTTCCAATGCTTAGCTGATCGCAAAACTTGGGGTCAAAGAATCAGAAGTATGATGTTTTTGACAATGAGCACTCTCCACTAGTCAATGGCGAAGTTCATGAATGTTGGAGCAGCAATGAAGGCAGCAAAGACAAGGGACAAGGTTCTAATTTTCAGTTGCAGCCTATCAGCAGTTCATCATCTTTGAATTATCATGATTGGGACAAACAATTCAAGGTGTCCATTGACAAGGAAGTGCGAGCTTTATCCTTGTTTGATCACACACATAGCTTGGTTGAGGAATTGTACTGGAAGGCTCAGCTTGAAGAGAGACAAAGAGGAGTGAAAGATGAAGTTGCTCTTCCCAATCTGCAACTTATCAGAAACTCTTTGGTAACCTTGAAGTCCGAGTACATGCACTTGGTTGAAGATCGTGATTATGCCATTGAAGTTGCAAAGAAGACCATTTGTGCTTCTCAAGATAGAGTGAGAAAGATTGATGAACTTTCTCTGGAGCTTGGATCAACAAGAGCTATGCTAGAAGAAACTCAAATGGCATTAATGGAAATAGAAAATCAGTTTGCTGATTTCAAAATTTTCACAAAGCAAGAGAATGCACATAAAGCCGAAGAAATCAAGCAAGTATTTTGTGAGCTTGATAGTCTTCGAGAAGAGTTTGACCTTGAAGGTTCCACAAGAAGGACTGAAGTTACAAGTGCAGATTTAGATCAGCAAGATGGATGGAATAACTTTTCAATTTTTGACAATCCTCTCTTTGAAGAAGGTGATGAAGGAGATTATGGCAATCCTCTCTATGTGATGGAAGATGAAACAAAGAATGAGATTGAGTATGGTTTCCAGTGCTTGGATGCTTTGATCTCACTCCATGTGGATGTGCCACGTTTGCTGATTAGTAATGAATGCATAAGTGGGTTTGAGGATGAAGGTTCTACATGGGAGGTGACGAAGCAAGGTAATTTCAACATCTATGACATCAAGGTGTTGATGAGACAAGTCTTGGTAGCTGTTGGTAACTTCATTACAGCAGCAACGAGTGAAGATTTCAGACCTACTACTCAGGAGGAATGGGAAAAAGGTGAACTAGACTTTAGTGGTTGCACTCTTGACAATCCATCCCTTGGGTGGAATGATGTTTGGAATCATATTGATCAGTTTTGGGAGCTGAATTTGAAGCCACACTATGTTTCATACTCCCTTAATGTGGAAGCTTTCATGGTTAAGCTTCAAGGATTTACTACTTGGGACATCAGTTTCGTGAGAAGGCACTTGGTTCTCACTAGCACTTGGGAATGTGTAGAGATTTCTTTTCAGTGTGTTGAAAATCACTTTCAGTTGGGTATCCATGCTAGGGATTCTCAACTTGGGTTGTTAAAATTTATTATTTATGGAAAAGACTTTGGGAGGGATAAGGATCAAATTTCCAGATTTGTTGATGTTGTTCCCTTTTTTTCCAGCTACTTGATGGTTCCGTTTGTTCATCAACAAATGGATTGGAGAGAAATTTTGAATATGGGTTGGAACGATCAACGATCAGTAGTTCTTGGAAGTGACTTTCAGCTCAGACAAGGGCAGATTTTGAGACACGACTTTGCTGGTTGGAGGCAGACCAGCCACTTTACTTATGGAGTTACTTTCATTCAGGAGAGTTGGTACCTCACTCCTGATCAAAGAAGTGGTAGTTTTCTGATGGAGATGGCTTTAGCGTGTTTTTCAGCCACTTGGGAGGTTTGTAATGCAAATTATGATGGTTTATTTTCATTATTGGTTCATGACAATGAGCTACCCCATACTTTGGATCTATATTTTGAGACTCTTGGGGTTGGAATTGTGAAAAAATTCTTCAGACTTCATAGTTGTGCCATGATAATTCAGTTGAGGCATAGGGAATTCATGTGGAGTCCTGAGTTTGAATTTGTTGAGCTTTTGCAAAGGATTGCCTTCCTCTTTGCAAAAAGATTTGAAGATGTCACATTTGCAGTCATGGTTCCTTTTGTTACCATGTGGAGGTATGCTGAAGAGTTCGAGTTTGATTTGAGTAGACTATCTTTCCTATTGCTTAGAATTGTGATTGATAGTAGTTTGGTTGATACTGTTAATTCGGGGCATCGTGGACATGAGATGTTGCATGATTTTGATTCCCCTCCTTTAAGATCTTTCGGGATGAGTATCATGGATGGTAACACTTTGGGGTTACAAGGAAGGTTAGTGCAGCATAGGCATGATGATTTCACGGATGTGATCAAAGTGGAGCAGCATCGGCATGGTGGGTCCTTCCTGCGATGGGTTTGGGAACCAGGGATCATACTTGTTGCGTATGGTTTGGTTTTAAAATTTTTGGAGTTGTGGAGGTATTGCTTGAGGACAAGCAATTTTGGGAAGGGCGGATTGTAATGTCCCCTTCTCGAACCTGACCTTTCCAGTGACCGTTGGCCTTTTTCTGGAAACCCAAAGGCTAGTCGGAAGGTAAAATTAGGGTTTCCTATTTTTAAGGATGTCCTTGCTCAGAGTTAGTGGATTCAATGGCGGATTCTTTTTGGGTTTTCAGAGAGCTTCGCAATGGTATGTTCATCTCGGCTTTCTGAGCATTTCCAGGAATTTACTATTTTTAGTAAATTCTATTTTTGGCAGTAAACAGGTTGGTCTCAGGCAGTTGACTTTCCCCTTCAGTTGACTCAAGTGGCGTATTCAGTTTCGGGTTTCAGAATGCAGTTTGGAGAGATGAGCTCATTTCACTTAAAAATAACATTATATTTTAAATGTTATTTTATCACCTTGGCCTAGCCAAATAACTTAATGTTATTTTAAAAGGTGGACTTGAAGGGTGGCGCCATCATTGAGGATATATTAAATTTATATTGAATTTATCAAAGGCAAAACTAAGCCTTAAGGAGGACGCATTTATTTAAGTGAGAAATTTAATTAAATGAAGTCAAAAATTAAAGATTCATGGAAAAGGACGCCATCTCTTGTGATTAGGGTTTTGACTCTGGAAAAGAAGTTAGGGTTTCAAGGAAGGTCAACAGAAACTTATAAAAGACAGCCTTGGGTTCTCTTTTGGATATCTTTTATCTACAGGAATGTTATGCTGCCGGATTGGCTTTTGGATTGCTTCGAGGAATGAAGGCCTCCTAGCTTGGGCATTGCTTCTCGCTTGAAAGACAGCGACTAGTGGTGATTTAGTCTAGTTTGTGAGTTACATTTAGTTTATGCATTGTAATCAGCTTATCGCATGGTTAGATCTGATTTGCATATTAGTGGTTTTCAGCATTTTGCATTATTTGTTACAGCAGATTCATGTTTTTATTCATAAATCAAAAAATATCAAAAATCTTGTTCTGGGTATTGTCTCATTGGTTTTCTCTGTTGGAAGAGACCCTTCATGAATATTTGCAGATTTTAGTACGAAGCTTATGATTTTATAATGCAAATCCGTCATTCCTTGAAGGCTGAACTTTCTAGAGTGCATTGGGATTCGTGTCAGTAATTAATAGCCATTTTTAGATGCCATTTCTTATTACTAAGTTAGGTGCCATCATTTTTAGGGTCTATTGCATCAGATTTGAGATCATTTGGGTGAGAAATGAGAGAGATATGAGCATATGAGTGAATTCCTAGGTTGCTGGTTTTTAATTTAAAAGTGCAGATTTGTGGAAAAACAGAATTTGTATTTTGAACATTGGAAGGTTTATTGTTTTGGCTCTTCTAATCATTCTAAGAAGAGATCTTTTGATGTAATGTTAAGCTCTCAAATTCCTATGCTACCAGCAGGCGAATGAACATCATTTTGTAAGCTGACAGTAGTACTGGCAGCGGTTCTTTAATCTTGCTCAATTCTGATTTGTAATTGCTTATCTGATATTCGGAAGTTGTTTTTGTAATATCTAGCATCTCCGTCATATGGTAGCTCCCATTCCGTCTCGGTCTGGAAAGCACATTCTTGACGTCGAGTATTTACAGCATCATTGTTTAGTTTCATTCAAGCATTGTTTTTGTAATCACTCCGTCATATGGTCGCCCCTCACTCCGCATTGGATTGGGTAGCACATACTTGACGTTGAGTTCCCTTTCAGCATTTAGAGTAGAAGACCCTCTGACCATATGCTCGCCATCATCGGCGCCATTCTTGGTTAGAGTTGCTTTCAGCGTAAGCAATTTGAATTTAGATCCTCTGACCAATGCTCGCCATCATCGGCGCCATACTGGTTAGAGTTGCTTCAGTACGCTTGGGTTTATCTTCTAACCTTAACGGGTACTTTGATTGTAATGTTGTAATTTGAAATTTGTGAAAAACGAAAAAAATTGGCTCGGAATATTTTAGTGGTATCAGAGCTAAGATCCTGCCATCCTGTGCCCATCAGAGTTCACCTTACAGAGAAAACAGATTCTACATCAGAGGTGAGAGCTGAGTTTAGTATTAGTTTTCAGAAGTTTCAAAGATGTTGCATTTTCTAAGGCCTATGGGTCGTGAGAAGTCAGATTCAACTATGGCATCGGAGGAAGGAAAGGTTAGTGATGTCGTAAGGGACTTCATTGAATATGCCAAACAGTTTAAAAGACAATGTGAAGATGAGGCTGTCAAACTCCGTGAGCAATATCAAACCATGCCAGATGATTATAGGTACAATGTTTCATTTGATTCCCATTTGAAGTGTGTGGCGTCAGTGGAGCCCGAAAAGTTGAAGATGGTGGACCACATTAGGAAAATGATAAAAAGGGAAGCAGAACAAGCTTTGTTCGAAGAATCAAAGAAGGAAGGAGATGAAGTGCCTATTTGTGAATTGCAGCCGACAAATTTGCAAGTTGAAGAGAAAAATCAGTCATCTAGCATTGAAGATGGCACAAACAAGGTGCACATATCACATCAAAAAGAACGTGAGCTTGATGAAGATACCTTGGCAAGTGAAGAGTTAAGGGTAGAGCCTCATAATACGCCCCTTGACTTGCATGTGATAGCAAGTGAAGAAGAGCAAGTTGAAGGAAATACTATTGGTTTCTTTGAATCAGCTTATGACCGTTACCAAAGTGATGATGTTGGTAATGATTTCGAGGTGTTTGTACCTCCTCTTATTGAAGATTTGGTAAAGAATGATTCTCTTCATGTTGCTGCCTCAACTTTTGAAGAAGTTCCACATGAAGAAATCAGTGACATACTTCCTCATGGTGAAGATAATGACGGTGAAGTTTTCAAAACAGCAAGCAATGAAGATTTTTCACTTCATTATGATGGTGACTTTGGGCTTGAGCAGAAAACTCGGTCTTTGGAGAGAAATGTTTTTGACGATATCAGTTTGAGGGATTTGGGACTTGACTTATTCAAAGAGTCATCACTACAAAGGGAGCATGATAAGTTTTTTCCTGTTGATCATCTTAATCAACCCACTAGCATTTGGGATCCAGGTGTGTTGGCACCAACGTATGAAAGAGAACCTTTGTGGGACGAATTTCCCTTTGATCCTGATGAAGACCAAAGTTTCGTTTGCATCGCAAGCTATAAGGAGGGCACAAAAGGAAAAATTGTCTTTGATGAAGAAGCTTGCTCTGAAGAGTTCCATGGTGACCCTTTCGAGTTGGTTGCAGCCACCAAGGAGGATGTTGTTTCTTCTAAAACTTTCAGAACAACATTCGATGATTCTTCGTTCAAGTTAGGGGCTGCCATAGCCTTTGAACAAGAAGACCAAGTGGCTCTTGATGATGTAGAGTTTGAAGGTGTTACTAAACACAAATATGATTTTCCAATGCTTGAAGCTGATTGCAAACTTGGGGTCAAAGAATCTGTGAAGTATGATGTTTTTTTTGACAATGAGCACTCTCCACTAGTCAATGGCGAAGTTCATGAATGTTGGAGCAGCAATGAAGGCAGCAAAGACAAGGGACAAGGTTCTAATTTTCAGTTGCAGCCTATCAGCAGTTCATCATCTTTGAATTATCATGATTGGGACAAACAATTCAAGGTGTCCATTGACAAGGAAGTGCAAGCTTTATCCTTGTTTGATCACACACATAGCTTGGTTGAGGAATTGTACTGGAAGGCTCAGCTTGAAGAGAGACAAAGAGGAGTGAAAGATGAAGTTGCTCTTCCCAATCTGCAACTTATCAGAAACTCTTTGGTAACCTTGAAGTCCGAGTACATGCACTTGGTTGAAGATCGTGATTATGCCATTGAAGTTGCAAAGAAGACCATTTGTGCTTCTCAAGATAGAGTGAGAAAGATTGATGAACTTTCTCTGGAGCTTGGATCAACAAGAGCTATGCTAGAAGAAACTCAAATGGCATTAATGGAAATAGAAAATCAGTTTGCTGATTTCAAAATTTTCACAAAGCAAGAGAATGCACATAAAGCCGAAGAAATCAAGCAAGTATTTTGTGAGCTTGATAGTCTTCGAGAAGAGTTTGACCTTGAAGGTTCCACAAGAAGGACTGAAGTTACAAGTGCAGATTTAGATCAGCAAGATGGATGGAATAACTTTTCAATTTTTGACAATCCTCTCTTTGAAGAAGGTGATGAAGGAGATTATGGCAATCCTCTCTATGTGATGGAAGATGAAACAAAGAATGAGATTGAGTATGGTTTCCAGTGCTTGGATGCTTTGATCTCAGTCCATGTGGATGTGCCACGTTTGCTGATTAGTCATGAATGCATAAGTGGGTTTGAGGATGGAGGTTCTACATGGGAGGTGACGAAGCAAGGTAATTTCAACATCTATGACATCAAGGTGTTGATGAGACAAGTCTTGGTAGCTGTTGGTAACTTCATTACAGCAGCAACGAGTGAAGATTTCAGACCTACTACTCAGGGGAAATGGGAAAAAGGTGAACTAGACTTTGGTGGGTGCACTCTTGACAATCCATCCCTTGGGTGGAATGATGTTTGGAATCATATTGATCAGTTTTGGGAGCTGAATTTGAAGCCACTCTATGTTTCATACTCCCTTAATGTGGAAGCTTTCATGGTTAAGCTTCAAGGATTTACTACATGGGACATCAGTTTTGTGAGAAGGCACTTGGTTCTCACTAGCACTTGGGAATGTGTAGAGATTTCTTTTCAGTGTGTTGAAAATCACTTTCAGTTGGGTATCCATGCTGGGGATTCTCAACTTGGGTTGTTAAAATTTATTATTTATGGAAAAGACTTTTGGAGGGATAAGGATCAAATTTCCAGATTTGTTGATGTTGTTCCCTTCTTTTCCAGCTACTTGATGGTTCTGTTTGTTCATCAACAAATGGATTGGAGAGAAATTTTGAATATGGGTTGGAGAGATCAACGATCGGTAGTTCTTGGAAGTGACTTTCAGCTCAGACAAGGGCAGATTTTGAGACACGAGCTTGCTGGTTGGAGGCAGACCAGCCACCTTACTTATGAAGTTACTTTCATTCAGGAGAGTTGGTTCCTCACTCCTGATCAAAGAAGTGGTAGCTTTCTGATGGAGATGGATTTAGCGTGTTTTTCAGCCACTTTGGAGGTTTGTGGTGCAAACTCTGATGGTTTATTTTCATTATTGGTTCATGACAGCGAGCTACCCTACGCTTTGATTCTACATTTTGAGACTCTTGGGGTTGGAATTGTGAAAAACTTTTTCAGACTTCATAGTTGTGCCATGATAATTCAGTTGAGGCATAGGGAATTCATGTGGAGTCATGAGTTTGAATTTGTTGAGCTTTTGCAAAGGATTGCCTTCCTCTTTGCAAAAAGATTTGAAGATGTCACATTTGCAGTCATGGTTCCTTTTGTTACCATGTGGAGGTATGCTGAAGAGTTCGAGTTTGATTTGAGTAGACTATCTTTCCTATTGCTTAGAATTGTGATTGATAGTAGTTTGGTTGATACTGTTAATTCGGGGCATCGTGGACATGAGATGTTGCATGATTTTGATTCCCCTCCTTTAAGATCTTTCGGGATGAGTATCATGGATGGTAACACTCAAGCTGCTGAAGGTTAGTGCAGATAGGCATGATGATTTCAACGGATGTGATCGTGAGGTGCGTGAGCAGCATCGGGCATGGTGGGTCCTTCCTCGCGATGGGTTTGGGGAACCAGGATCATACTTAATATGCATGGTTTGGTTTTAAAATTTCTGAGTTGTGGAGGTCGCCGAAGCACTCTTAGGGAAGTGCTGATTTGTAATGTCCCCAGTCCCAATCTTCCAAGGACTGCTATTCTTTTTCCGAGTTCCGCCAGTTCTAAAACAGGCCTCCCATTTCTGCCATGTCCTACCGGTGCCAGTGGATCATGATCTTCCGGCTTCTAGGAAAATGCATGTTCATCTCATTGAAAGATTTCCGTGAATTTACTATTTTAGTAAATTCTATTTTTGGCAGTAAACAGGTTGGTCTCAGGCAGTTGACTTTCCCCTTCAGTTGACTCAAGTGGCGTATTCAGTTTCGGGCTTCAGAGTACAGTTTTGGAGAGATGAGCTCGTTTCGCTTAAAAATAACATTATATTTTAAATGTTATTTTATCACCTTGGCCTAGCCAAATAACTTAATGTTATTTTAAAAGGTGGACTTGAAGGGTGGCGCCATCATTGAGGATATATTAAATTTATATTGAATTTATCAAAGGCAAAACTAAGCCTTAAGGAGGACGCATTTATTTAAGTGAGAAATTTAATTAAATGAAGTCAAAATTAAAGATGCATGGAAAAGGACGCCATCTCTTGTGATTAGGGTTTTGACTATGGAAAAGAAGTTAGGGTTTCAATGAAGGTCAACAGAAACTTATAAAAGACAGCCTTGGGTTCTCTTTTGGATATCTTTTATCTACAGGAATGTTATGCTGCCGGATTGGCTTTGGGATTGCTTCGAGGAATGAAGGCCTCCTAGCTTGGGCATTGCTTCTCGCTTGAAAGACAGCGACTAGTGGTGATTTAGTCTAGTTTGTGAGTTACATTTAGTTTATGCATTGTAATCAGCTTATCGCATGGTTATATCTGATTTGCATATTAGTGGTTTTCAGCAATTTGCATTATTTGTTACAGCAGATTCATGTTTTTATTCATAAATCAAAAAATATCAAAAATCTTGTTCTGGGTATTGTCTCATTGGTTTTCTCTGTTGGAAGAGACCCTTCATGAATATTTGCAGATTTTAGTACGAAGCTTATGATTTTATAATGCAAATCCGTCATTCCTTGAAGGCCGAACCTTCTAGAGTGCATTGGGATTCGTGTCAGTAATTAATAGCCATTTTTAGATGCCATTTCTTATTACTAAGTTAGGTGCCATCATTTTTAGGGTCTATTGCATCAGATTTGAGATCATTTGGGTGAGAAATGAGAGAGATATGAGCATATGAGTGAATTCCTAGGTTGCTGGTTTTTAATTTAAAAGTGCAGATTTGTGGAAAAACAGAATTTGTATTTTGAACATTGGAAGGTTTATTGTTTTGGCTCTTCTAATCATTCTAAGAAGAGATCTTTTGATGTAATGTTAAGCTCTCAAATTCCTATGCTACCAGCAGGCGAATGAACATCATTTTGTAAGCTGACAGTAGTACTGGCAGCGGTTCTTTAATCTTGCTCAATTCTGATTTGTAATTGCTTATCTGATATTCGGAAGTTGTTTTTGTAATATCTAGCATCTCCGTCATATGGTAGCTCCCATTCCGTCTCGTCTGGAAAGCACATTCTTGACGTCGAGTATTTACAGCATCATTGTTTAGTTTCATTCAAGCATTGTTTTTGTAATCACTCCGTCATATGGTCGCCCCTCACTCCGCATTGGATTGGGTAGCACATACTTGACGTTGAGTTCCCTTTCAGCATTTAGAGTAGAAGACCCTCTGACCATATGCTCGCCATCATCGGCGCCATTCTTGCTTAGAGTTGCTTACAACATAAGCAGTTTGAATTTAGATCCTCTGACCAATGCTCGCCATCATCGGCGCCATACTGGTTAGAGTTGCTTCAGTACGTTTGGGTTTATCTTCTAACCTTAACGGGTACTTTGATTGTAATGTTGTAATTTGAAATTTGTGAAAAACGAAGAAAAAATTGGCTCGGAATATTTCAGTGGTATCAGAGCCAAGATCCTGCCATCCTGTGCCCATCAGAGTTCACTTGACAGAGAAAACAGATTCTACATCAGAGGTCAGAGCTGAGTTCAGTATTAGTTTTCAGAAGTTTCAAAGTTGTGGCATTTTCTAAGGCCTATGGGTCGTGAGAAGTCAGATTCAACTATGGCATCGGAGGAAGGAAAGGTTAGTGATGTCGTAAGGGACTTCATTGAATATGCCAGACAGTTTAAAAGACAATGTGAAGATGAGGCTGTCAAACTCCGTGAGCAATATCAAACCATGCCAGATGATTATAGGTACAATGTTTCATTTGATTCCCATTTGAAGTGTGTGGCGTCAGTGGAGCCCGAAAAGTTGAAGATGGTGGACCACATTAGGAAAATGATAAAAGGGAAGCAGAACAAGCTTTGTTCGAAGAATCAAAGAAGGAAGGAGATGAAGTGCCTATTTGTGAATTGCAGCCGACAAATTTGCAAGTTGAAGAGAAAAATCAGTCATCTAGCATTGAAGATGGCATAAACAAGGTGCACATATCACATCAAAAGGAACGTGAGCTTGATGAAGATACCTTGGCAAGTGAAGAGTTAAGGGTAGAGCCTCATAATACGCCCCTTAACTTGCATGTGATAGTAAGTGAAGAAGAGCAAGTTGAAGGAAATACTATTGGTGTCTTTGAATCAGCTTATGACCGTTACCAAAGTGATGATGTTGGTAATGATTTCGAGGTGTTTGTACCTCCTCTTATTGAAGATTTGGTAAAGAATGATTCTCTTCATGTTGCTGCCTCAACTTTTGAAGAAGTTCCACATGAAGAAATCAGTGACATACTTCCTCATGGTGAAGATAATGACGGTGAAGTTTTCAAAACAGCAAGCAATGAAGATTTTTCACTTCATTATGATGGTGACTTTGGGCTTGAGCAGAAAACTCGGTCTTTGGAGAGAAATGTTTTTGACGATATCAGTTTGAGGGATTTGGGACTTGACTTATTCAAAGAGTCATCACTACAAAGGGAGCATGATAAGTTTTTTCCTGTTGATCATCTTAATCAACCCACTAGCATTTGGGATCCAGGTGTGTTGGCACCAACGTATGAAAGAGAACCTTTGTGGGACGAATTTCCCTTTGATCCTGACGAAGAACAAAGTTTCGTTTGCATCGCAAGCTATAAGGAGGGCACAAAAGGAAAAATTGTCTTTGATGAAGAAGCTTGCTCTGAAGAGTTCCATGGTGACCCTTTCGAGTTGGTTGCAGCCACCAAGGAGGATGTTGTTTCTTCTAAAACTTTCAGAACAACATTCGATGATTCTTCGTTCAAGTTAGGGGCTGCCATAGCCTTTGAACAAGAAGACCAAGTGGCTCTTGATGATGTAGAGTTTGAAGGTGTTACTAAACACAAATATGATTTTCCAATGCTTGAAGCTGATTGCAAACTTGGGGTCAAAGAATCTCTGAAGTATGATGTTTTTTTTGACAATGAGCACTCTCCACTAGTCAATGGCGAAGTTCATGAATGTTGGAGCAGCAATGAAGGCAGCAAAGACAAGGGACAAGGTTCTAATTTTCAGTTGCAGCCTATCAGCAGTTCATCATCTTTGAATTATCATGATTGGGACAAACAATTCAAGGTGTCCATTGACAAGGAAGTGCGAGCTTTATCCTTGTTTGATCACACACATAGCTTGGTTGAGGAATTGTACTGGAAGGCTCAGCTTGAAGAGAGACAAAGAGGAGTGAAAGATGAAGTTGCTCTTCCCAATCTGCAACTTATCAGAAACTCTTTGGTAACCTTGAAGTCCGAGTACATGCACTTGGTTGAAGATCGTGATTATGCCATTGAAGTTGCAAAGAAGACCATTTGTGCTTCTCAAGATAGAGTGAGAAAGATTGATGAACTTTCTCTGGAGCTTGGATCAACAAGAGCTATGCTAGAAGAAACTCAAATGGCATTAATGGAAATAGAAAATCAGTTTGCTGATTTCAAAATTTTCACAAAGCAAGAGAATGCACATAAAGCCGAAGAAATCAAGCAAGTATTTTGTGAGCTTGATAGTCTTCGAGAAGAGTTTGACCTTGAAGGTTCCACAAGAAGGACTGAAGTTACAAGTGCAGATTTAGATCAGCAAGATGGATGGAATAACTTTTCAATTTTTGACAATCCTCTCTTTGAAGAAGGTGATGAAGGAGATTATGGCAATCCTCTCTATGTGATGGAAGATGAAACAAAGAATGAGATTGAGTATGGTTTCCAGTGCTTGGATGCTTTGATCTCAGTCCATGTGGATGTGCCACGTTTGCTGATTAGTCATGAATGCATAAGTGGGTTTGAGGATGGAGGTTCTACATGGGAGGTGACGAAGCAAGGAAATTTCAACATCTATGACAGCAAGGTGTTGATGAGACAAGTCTTGGTAGCTGTTGGTAACTTCATTACAGCAGCAACGAGTGAAGATTTCAGACCTACTACTCAGGGGAAATGGGAAAAAGGTGAACTAGACTTTGGTGGGTGCACTCTTGACAATCCATCCCTTGGGTGGAATGATGTTTGGAATCATATTGATCAGTTTTGGGAGCTGAATTTGAAGCCACTCTATGTTTCATCCTCCCTTAATGTGGAAGCTTTCATGGTTAAGCTTCAAGGATTTACTACATGGGACATCAGTTTCGTGAGAAGGCACTTGGTTCTCACTAGCACTTGGGAATGTGTAGAGATTTCTTTTCAGTGTGTTGAAAATCACTTTCAGTTGGGTATCCATGCTGGGGATTCTCAACTTGGGTTGTTAAAATTTATTATTTATGGAAAAGACTTTTGGAGGGATAAGGATCAAATTTCCATATTTGTTGATGTTGTTCCCTTCTTTTCCAGCTACATGATGGTTCCATTTGTTCATCGACAAATGGATTGGAGAGAAATTTTGAGTATGGATTGGAAAGAGGAACAATTGGTTGCTCTTGGCGTTGATCCTTGGCTAAGACAAGAGCAGATTTTGAGACTCGTGCTTGCTGGTTGGAGGCAGACCAGCCCTGTTACTTGTGGAGTTACTCTCGTTTGGGAGAGTTTTTTCATCACCACTTGCCAACGAGGTGGTAGTTTTCAGATGGAGATTGCTCTAGTATGTTTTTCGGCCATTTTTGAGTTGTTACCTTGCAACTCTATGCTCATATCATACACTCACACTTGGGAATTTCTTTGGTGCTGCTGTTTTTTCTTGTGTGAGGTACTAAAATCATATTGCACTTCACTGACTTCGGCCTTGAACAGCAGAGATTATTTGTTCCTTTGCACCTATTCTACTTTTGGAGTGCATCCTATGGAGGTTTGTGAAGCAAATTTTGATAGTTTCTTTACTATATTGGTTTTGGACAACAAACTTCCACATGCTTTGGCTTTCCCTTCTGAGACTCTTGGAGTTGGAATAGTAAGAGTGATTAGAAGTCTTCATGGTGGTGTCGATATAATTCGGTTGATGCATAGTAGCTCCAGAAGAAGCCATGAGGCTGAATTTGTTGAGCTCTTGCCAAAGATTGCTTTCCTCTTTGCAAGAAGATTTGAAGATATCATTTTTTCCATCAGGGCTTCGTTTGTTGCAATATGGAGGTATGTTGAGGAGTTTGATTTTGAGTTGAGCAGCCTATCCATTGTGGTTGACAGTGGTATAGTTGATACTGTTGACTTTGGGCCTCTTGGACATGAGACGTTGCATGAAGCTGGTCTCAGTCCTTTAAAAATTTTCAGTATGAGTATCATGGACAGTAACACTTTGGGGTTACAAGGAAGGTTAGTGCAACATAGGCATGATGATTTCACGGATGTGATCCGAGTGGAGCAGCATCGGCATGGTGGGTCCTTCCTGCGATGGGTGTGGGAACCAGGGATCATACTTGTTGCGTATGGTTTAGTTTTAAAATTTCTGGAGTTGTGGTGGTCTTGCTTGAGGACAAGCAATTTTGGGAAGGGCGGATTGTAATGTCCCCTTCTCGAACCTGACCTTTCCAGTGACCGTTGGCCTTTTTCTAGAAACCCGAAGGCTAGTTGGAAGGTAAAATTAGGGTTTCCTATTTTTAAGGATGTCCTTGCTCAGAGTTAGTGGATTCAATGGCGGATTCTTTCTGGGTTTTCAGAGAGCTTCGCAGTGGTATGTTCATCTCGGCTTTCTGAGTATTTCCAGGAATTTACTATTTTTAGTAAATTTATCGCGCTTTTCAAATGGCCTCGGCTTATATTGACTTCTCTACTTCGCTGGTCGCTGATCATTATTGGCTTCGTGGCACAATTGGAGAGATAAGTTGATATATTTAATTAAAAGTCACTGCTTTAATATGTTATTCAACGCTGACCCCTGGCCTAGTCTATTGACTTTATGTTGTTTTGAAAAGTGGTCTTTTTGAGGGTGGCGCCTCATTAAGGATTATTTTATATTTTATCCAAAGTCAAATCAAGATATAAGGTGGGCGCATATATTAAAGTATTGAATTTATTTTAAAAGTGAATATTCAACTTGAAGGAGAAGGACGCCATCTTTGAGGAGATTAGGGTTTTTGACTTTGAGAGGAGTTTAGGGTTTCGAGAAGTCAACCTGAAATTATAAAAGGAAGACTTGGATCATCATTTGGGTATCTTTTATCTACAGGCATGTTATGCTGCCGGATTGGCTTTGGGATTGCTTCGAGGAATGAAGGCCTCCTAGCTTGGGCATTGCTTCTCGCTTGAAAGACAGCGACTAGTGGTGATTTAGTCTAGTTAGTGAGTTACATTTAGTTTATGCATTGTAATCAGCTTATCGCATGGTTAGATCTGATTTGCATATTAGTGGTTTTCAGCATTTTGCATTATTTGTTACAGCAGATTCATGTTTTTATTCATAAATCAAAAAATATCAAAAATCTTGTTCTGGGTATTGTCTCATTGGTTTTCTTTGTTGGAAGAGACCCTTCATGAATATTTGCAGATTTTAGTACGAAGCTTATGATTTTATAATGCAAATCCGTCATTCCTTGAAGGCCAAACTTTCTAGAGTGCATTGGGATTCGTGTCAGTAATTAATAGCCATTTTTAGATGCCATTTCTTATTACTAAGTTAGGTGCCATCATTTTTAGGGTCTATTGCATCAGATTTGAGATCATTTGGGTGAGAAATGAGAGATATGAGCATATGAGTGAATTCCTAGGTTGCTGGTTTTTAATTTAAAAGTGCAGATTTGTGGAAAAACAGAATTTGTATTTTGAACATTGGAAGGTTTATTGTTTTGGCTCTTCTAATCATTCTAAGAAGAGATCTTTTGATGTAATGTTAAGCTCTCAAATTCCTATGCTACCAGCAGGCGAATGAACATCATTTTGTAAGCTGACAGTAGTACTGGCAGCGGTTCTTTAATCTTGCTCAATTCTGATTTGTAATTGCTTATCTGATATTCGGAAGTTGTTTTTGTAATATCTAGCATCTCCGTCATATGGTAGCTCCCATTCCGTCTCGGTCTGGAAAGCACATTCTTGACGTCGAGTATTTACAGCATCATTGTTTAGTTTCATTCAAGCATTGTTTTTGTAATCACTCCGTCATATGGTCGCCCCTCACTCCGCATTGGATTGGGTAGCACATACTTGACGTTGAGTTCCCTTTCAGCATTTAGAGTAGAAGACCCTCTAACCATATGCTCGCCATCATCGGCGCCATTCTTGGTTAGAGTTGCTTTCAGCATAAGCAGTTTGAATTTAGATCCTCTGACCAATGCTCGCCATCATCGGCGCCATACTGGTTAGAGTTGCTTCAGCACGTTTGGGTTTATCTTCTAACCTTAACGGGTATTTTGATTGTAATGTTGTACTTGAATGGGGAAAACGAAAAATTGGCTCGAATATTTATAGTACATCATAAACTATGATATTCTCTCCCATTCAAGCTGACAAGCCAACTCTAAACAAATTTACAGTGGTCCATTTTAGTATTTTTTATCCTTTATCCCCCCCCCACCAAAGCAGTCTGGCGTAGTCCATAGTGAACCTAGAAGCTTCATCCATCACATTTACACAATCAAGGAGCTGACTTAACATGTAATCCTCTGCCAGACCGACATAGAATTTTCATTTTTTTCATCTTGGGATCTCACAATGTTTTCAAAGGACTTCCTAGCCTTTGATCATTTAGTATCTCCTCAAAGATGACCTAGTTGGCCATCAGAAGAAACTGCATAGAGATGGAAGGAGCGGAGTGGTTAGAGCATGTATCCCCCACCAGCCAATCCATCTGAATCTAAGACAATTAGCCTACCACTAGAGGACAAAAAGGAGCAGCCAATCCATAAATATTAGAAAAGCCAGACCATAAACCCTCCATCTCACCCAACAAGCCATCATAGAAACATCCTTGTCATAGAAAGAAAGATCAACATAGGGTTGGAAATTTAAAAATGACGACTACAAACTATATTATTGCTGGCAGAAGCACTGGGTAGCAAAGACACCAAAACAAAATTTGCATTCGATACCAAATAATTACATATTAGCAAATTTAAACTCCCAAATTCACATATTTCTGAACTACTAGCACAAATCAAATAAGATGTGGAATTACAATTTGTTTTCAACAAACACAAAGCTCCTTCTTCCCACAGAACATGATCTTATTTAGTGAAATCAAAATGTATAAGGAATCAAGTTTTCTCTCCTTTCAGTAACTCTAGGCCAGAATACCTCATTCTGTATCATGTAGAAAATATCAAAATACATACACACAAGCACCTTGTGTTTCTCACAAATTACACTCTTACCTCAATAATATGAGCTCAAAGATAACCATCTTGTGCTTTTCACACATTAAATATGAACTATGTTGCCTATAGTTGGTTACTGTGTTGCTAGAACTTAGAAATATAATGTCACAGACTACTTAATATACCACACTATTAATGATTTAAAATGTTTATAGTGGTTAACAGTTGCTGTTATACTGATAGTATGCATCAAAAAGAGAAGCTTGCAACATAAAAAACCACAACTGGATACATACTGAATTAAAAAAGTATGTTATAAAAGAAATAGTTACATTATCTACAATGTATTGAATATAAATATCTAAATGACAACTAATGAAAACAAATTATAACTATTAAATACAAATTTCTAGATGAAAACTTATAACAGTAGACAACAAAAAGATTAAGTGTAGAAACAAAAACCTTTAGCTTCTCCTCAAGCTCACACAATTCCTTTGATAAGATATTTATTTCATCGGCAACCATTTCAGACATATCTTGATCAATCCCAGGTTCTTTCGCCAGTTCTAACATCCAAGTATATATATGATATTATGAAGATAAAGCAAGAATCAACAGCCAAATAACATAATCATATAAAATTCAAAATAAAGTTTTGAAATAGCTAACAATTTTTGTTTCCTTTTAACCTCTTGATTGTTGAAGCTGGATTTCAACGTCCTTAAACTTTTGGTATGTTGTAACCACCTGCAAAACTTAGATATTGTTTAAAACTTTAAACAGTAGTGTTCAGCAAAGCACATATTGTATCTGCAGTAGCAATTAATTGAACATAAGAAAATCATGGGCAATCATATTCTACACATACCTCTTCAATCTCTGATAAGGATTTGGCAAGCTTTTGGTACTCAGCAGGATTAGACGAAACATCTGGATCTGCCAGTCTTAGCTACAACACATTAACCATAAGATGATATCTCTTAACCTCGTTTTTCTCAATAAATATGTCAAATACTCTCATGCAACCAGCAGTTGAATTAAGAAATAGGAAGAAAAACTACTAGGGATGGTGAAAGAACGATAAACTCAATCAAGCTTGAAATTGATGTCTAGTCAAAATGGATAAGATTAATCCTAGAGATGTAAGAATCTAATATGAAAAATGGCATTCTTTTAAAAAAGTCACATGAGTCACTTAAAAGTGGCAAAATTGAAAATTTGACTCGACTTTCCAGCCTATATTAGAATCATTTAACTTAGCTCAAGCTCATCAGCTTTAATCATTTTTTTTGTTAATCCTAAGTTACCGGTTCACTCAATTTAGACCCAGGGTTCGATCCGGTTTGGTACAAATTCGACATTCGGGTCCGGTTCAGTACAAATACTGGCAGGGTTCGAATTTTTCACTGTGGGTTTGGTCAGGGTTCAAAACCCTGACTGTGGGTTCAAAAATCAATCTGTGGGTTCAACCAAGGTTTGAAAACCAGACTGTGGGTTCGATCAATGACCTTTAATGAGCTTTTAATATGGTGGTGCAATCAGCCATCATTGATAATAATCCAAACACGATTTCTAATCACAAGCCACTTCTTTTAGATAGTGTGTGCAACAAAACCAAGGGCCCTGTTCTGTTCAAATATAATGCTAATTGGACTCTTTTGCCTAGTTTCTCTTCATAGGTGGAGCATAGCTAGAACTCTAGGTGCCTCTCCAATAATTCTCAACATATCTAGAAACTTAAGATCTCCAAAATAAAGACTAATCTGAGAAAATGGTCAAAAGGCTACTCTTTCTCTGCTATGCCAAAGCACTTCCTTTTGCTTAGGCTTGGGCAAAAAGAGAAAACAGAAACTGAGCCCCTTACTGGTGCTCTCAAACATGAGAGAGATTCTCTCATCTCTTAGTTGCATGAAAAAGCTCAGCAGGAAGAACACTAGAGACTCAAATCTCATATGACCTAGTTTTGTGAAGGGCATTCTAACACTAAATTCTTTCACCTAAAAGCTCGTCAAAGATATCAAAGGATCAATGATGGCTGATTGTAAACACTTGACATTTTTATGTTTGAACTGTAATTTATATCATGACATTTGAGTATCACTAATATTTTAATATTTGACTATGAAAGTGGTGGTGTATTTTTGCTATGTTATTTGACTATTAATATGGTGGTGTATTTTGAACTTAGTTACTGCTGCAAATATGTATATATTTCTGATTTTTATATGTTTTTGTATTAACGAACCCAGCCCCAAAAAAAAAATTTCCCAAACCCACGAACAGGATCCTCGAAACCGAACCCGAACCCGAACCCGAACCGGTAACTTAGTGTTAATCCATAAACATTAATAACACTCAACCAAACTTATCTTACATAGTTCTAATATCATGTGATATTGGCTAATTTGAGTAAAAGATGGAAGACTTGAAAGGAGAAAACCCTAATTTGGCTGTTGCTGCAGTGGTAGGCAGCCTACAGATCAATCAGTAAGCACAGTGATTGGGTAGGAACAATCTGCAGGTACAAAGCTAAATAAGGAGAAAGATGTTGAAAGGTGTCAAGAAGGATAAGGTTACTCCCAAAAAAATAAGTCTCTAATATGAAAAATGTAGGTGGAGAAGGATCGATCTAGATGAAAGTGAGCATCGACCTTGTGAGAATAAAACACAAAGCAAGCACACAAAGCTGAAATCAATCTTCAAATAGATTGATGGTAAAAATGGGATTATATTTACAATGAGAAAGATTGTACATAATAGGATGACAAGTTTCGGTCACTGTAGGAATACTCAACTCAAGGTGGAAAGAATGCTCCACCAAGTGGCAAATGAAAAGTGCCACATATCTTTGAAGAGTTCAACTAACTCTCCAAATGACACATAGCCATCTAAGGTGGCCTAATACATAAAGTAGAATATGAAAATAATTAAATAATAATTCTACTCTAACAAAAAATAGCATTTTTTGTAAGAAACAGTCACACGAGTCACTAAAAAGTGGCAAATTTGAAAATTTGACTCAACTTTCCAGCCTAATATTAGAATTGATTAACTCAGTTCAAGCTCACCAGCTATTCAAAAAAATTGTTACTTGATAAGCATTAATAACACAACCAAACTTATCTTAAATAGTTCTAGTATCATGTGATATTGGCTAAATTGAGTAAAAGATGGACGAGTTGAAAGGAGAAAACCCTAACCTGGGTGTTGCTGCAACAGTAGGGACAAGGGAGCAGCCTGCAGATAATCAGTAAGCACAGTGTTGAGTTGGAACAATCTGCAGGTAAAAAGCTTAATAA
This sequence comes from Sequoia sempervirens, assembly GCA_007258455.2. Taxonomy (NCBI): domain Eukaryota; kingdom Viridiplantae; phylum Streptophyta; class Pinopsida; order Cupressales; family Cupressaceae; genus Sequoia; species Sequoia sempervirens. Next base: position 664 of record VDFB02040120.1, on the reverse strand, counting down.
GGAGAAAGATATTCAAAGGCATCAGCTGGATAATGCCAACTTGGGCAAAGTCGCCACACACACTCCAAAATAAGCTGGAAGGGAAGCAGCCATTACCTGATCAAGAAAGATTGCAGAATGACTAAGAAGCAAAGAGATCTTATGAGGCAACAGCAGCAAGCTTTCCCTCAGGAACAGATTGTCAAGACTCAATATAATGCTGCAACTAACAATAAGGGTTTTTGAGGAGGTAGGGCGCAGATCAAAGCAACAAATAAGATGCCCATTTTGGAGCTTGAAGAAGAAATGGAAGAAAATAAGGAATACCACATGGAGATGGCACTAATTTGCAGATTTAGCAACCTCTGACCAAGCCTTCTAGAACTGAATGAATGGGTAAAATCTACCTGCTTCCCTTTTCCTGAAGCCCCTCTTGTCATTTATCCTTATGCACAAGGTTTCTTTGTAGGTGTTTTTCATTATGTAGAAAATAAGGGCAAGATTTTGGAAAAAGGATCTTGGAACTAGGCAATGGCACCCCTATTTTTAAAACCTTTGTATCCAAGATTCAATCCAACAACGGAAAACTTTCACATAGCCCCAATACGGGTTAGATTGCCAAAAAATTGGGCAAACTTCCACTTTGAAGGGCACAGGCAACTCTATGGGGATGTAATAACCCCCA
>VDFB02040119.1:0-11084 GCA_007258455.2 Sequoia sempervirens | reverse complement strand
TTGATTGATCATGATTGATGAAGCTTGATTTGGAACAAAATTTGTTCGAATGATTTGATGTTATGTTTGAGGTGCAGCTTAGATGCGACTGATAGTGATTGTTTGGATCAATGTTCAATTGAAGATAACACTTGATAAGAAACATCTTCTTGTGAAAATATGCCATGGGCTAGTGATTTAAACTCTAGATCACAAATGCTTTGACCAATTTTATTTCATGTTTTCCAATGTTCAAATCACCACATAAGTTCAAGGACATAGACAAGGATTTATTCCTAAAGCAAGATGTACATATCTACCCCCAATGTCTAGCAATGTATGGAATGTGATGGGTGGATCCTTGGATAGGTGTATAGATGGATGAATATGGCAAGCATGCAAAGGATGCCAAGGATTATCTCGCGATAAGATAAGGTGTTTGAAAAAATGAATGCTTCATGGCTCAAATAATGCTATATAGGATAAGATCAATGAAAATGGTCCTTGTCAAGATGTTTACCATAAGCAAGTGTAATGTGTGCACTAAAATTTGTAAAGATCAAGATGAATCAAACTATGGATATAGATATATGTGAATGGATTGGATAAATGGTTCATGGATTAATGGATTTATTATGGATTGGATGAGATGTTGGATTTTATTAAGGATGGGATGAGATACTTTCACCTGAACTAGCGCACGTAGATGCTCAATTCTACACATGATGCCTGTTTGCAATGTTTTCATCATGGTCTTGCCCAAAGCGCCGCCCATGTAGTTTTCACTAGAGCACGATTTTTTTATCTTTACTATTTTCAACCCTTTTTCTAATTTTTTTGGATTTTCATATTTTTTGATTTTTTTGTATTTTTCCATGAAAGATTTAAAGCTCATGGTAAACCACAAGGTGTTTCTGATGTAGATGCCTCTGTCATAATGTGCCATCAATATCCTACTTGAAGAAGTTTCTTTGCCAAGATATATGCACTTGAATGGAACTTTTGAGATTCTTGATTTTCTATATTGATACTGGGGTTAACTCTGCCTTGGTGTGCACATCCCGACAGAGTTCCTTCTAAATCCTTATGATCAAGGGTTGTTGCCAACACATGGTCAATGTGAGAACTGGATATCATGCATGGAGGTGTGGATGGAGTGTGTTTAGGGATAAAAGATGGATTGGTTGATAGTTTGGAACCTTTGACTCTCCAAACTCTGGAAGGTGAGCAATGATGGGTGGATATGGAAGTGTGTGTGGAATTAGGACCAACTGCTTGATACACTTTGTACGTCACTTGAAAATCCTACTTTTTCTTTTGTGGAAATCTTTGATGGATACTTTTCCCTTTTTAATTTTTCCCCATAGTTTCTTTGACTAATGGGGTTTGATAGGGATGTGATCTTTCTTTGTATGTTTTGGTATCCATGTGTATTTTATTTGTCCATTATGCTTCTCAAAGATCTTTTCATGATGTACCCTTCGTGATTTCTTGATTCAAATATTTCTTTTGAAATTGGTCCCAATTCATGGATGGAATGATGGTTGGATGAAGATTCGTGACATGGTTGGTTGTAGTATTGGCATTGGTATCACCATAAGGATTCTTCATGCCCCCTATGTTGACATTTTCTTGAGATGAAGTTGCCCCCAGTATGGTGGTAGTAATATATTTTTTCTTTGATTCTCCCTATTTTGAGATGTCTTGTCTAGTAAGCATGCTATGATAAATGAGCATTGTAGATGATGTTATAGGAATTTGTTGCACTGCTGACTTTGGAATATCTTGTTCTGTCAGACCTATTTCCCTAAGTGAATAATGTTGAATATCTTCATACATCATGTCTCTGGTTGATTTGATATATCCGAATCTTAGTGTCAATGTATTTTTTGGTTGTAGGAATGAATAACCTACTCTTTTTGTGTAATAATATCAGGAGTAAAGGAATCCTATTCTGAATGAAGATCATCTACGTGTCCATCCACACAAAGAATCTCATGGGTACATGAAGGAGTATGTGCTACATGGATATGATCATCTTGCATAGATATGAGAGTATCCATTAGATTATTGTAGTATCTTGAAGATACAAATTTTTTATCTTGAATAATTTCATAGTTACTTTCGACATGCTTTGGATCAAGTTCTTGACATGGGTTAGCTTCAAAGGATGGATTGCTTACAAAGGGTTCTTGGATGTCGTCATTAGGAATGGGAAGTGACTCAATATCATCTTGATCATTGAGTGGACTTAGATCAAGTGTTGAGTTCAAAGTTCCTTTAGCATATATAACCATGAGATCAAAGGGGGTCAACATGTGTTGGAAAGGACCATTGCTAAACCTTAGTGGAATATTTTGATATTACTTTGGAATAAATTCTTGAGATATGTATTATAACTCATCAAGTGATGTAGATACATTTTAGTCATGATCATTGGTCGATAGATCGTGCATTGTGTCAATAGGATCAAATAATCCTAACACTCCTTGAAATATATCACTAAAAAGTGGTTCTTGATGTATGGTGAGTTGATCATCCAAGGGGGTAGACACATCTTCAATATGCTCCTTAATTGAGAGATCTTGATCATTGTTTTCAACAATTGTGGTGGAGGGATTTATGATGTTGAAATTTCTTGAATTGGATCATTGTTGGGTATTGTTGGTGGATTTTGATCATGATTGAAAAGTGACTTTTGACATATGTTGATTTGATCATTGGATGAAGTAGAGATATCTTCGATGTGTTCTTTGATGGATAGATCTTGATCCTTGTTCTCAACAATTGTCATTTTTTGTGTTTGTGCTCAAGTGTTGGTTGGGCAGCTTGTGTGGCTAGATATCATTGGATGGCCTTTTGGTAGGCCTAGTGAGATTTTAGTGCAATGTTATATTTTCTTGTTGCATTTGGTTCTGGTGGTAGTGGTGGTGGATTTGGAATTATGTTGGATGTAGTGATGAGTGGTTGAGATACGCTTGGAGTGATTATGAGGGTTTGAGATATGATGGGTGTGATAGGGGTGGTTGGAGTGATTGAGGTGATAGGAATGGTCAGAATGACTGATGGGATAGGTCCTTGGGAGACCACATTTTGATTTGTCGGGATTGATGTTGTCATTTGATTAAATACCATATGTCGGTGCGATGTTGATGCAATATTCAAAATATTGGATGCGATGGCTTGATTGGTGTTAGGTGGATTGATTTGGATGGAGTGATTTGTGCTAGGTAAATGGGGAATCCCTAAACCAAGGAATGATGTTGATATGGGTAATGGTGGTGGAGATGTCTCTTGGTTCAATAACTCAACTATTTTGGTAAGTGTAGCAATTTGATCTCACCAAACTTGATCTTGATTTCGATCTTGAATCCCTTGATATAGTTGATTTGGATTTTGTTCAAGCAGATTTGGGGTGCATACTTGTGGTTTTTGAATGGGATCATGGAAAATTTGATTTTGGACATTGTTCTGACTTGGGATGATGTTCAAAGTTGGCATGATAGGTTGAAATTGGACATTGCTGATGTTGGGCATCACATTGCCTTGATTTAGGTAACTTTGATTTTGCATGGTGTTACCTTGACTTGGATTCGTTAACATTTTGTTTGGATTTTGAACAATATTCATATGATTTGCAAACATATTTATCCTAAATTTTTCCAGATTCATGTTTGGAAAACTTGTACTTGGTACATTCTCATTTGGCATGTAGGGATTTGGTGGGATGATGTTCGTTTGAAGGCTCATGCATTGATTGTTTGGTTGGTGGATTTGTAGGTTTTGAATTAGATCTACCATCGAGAAATGTGTTCCAATCTTTGATTTGGGCATACTCACACTTGTTGCACGCCATTGAAATTTTTAGAAGGTAAGGATCCCATGTATGGATTGTATAGATGTGAGTGTTGATAGTCAATCATCGTTGTACAGATTTGATAGCTTAGTTGACTTGGATTACTCATGATGTATAGATAAAGTTTATATTCCATGTCCCTCTTCTGTTTTGACCTTGTTGCAAAAGTGACCTCTAAGGTTCTTAGGACTAATGAAAAGATGAAGGAAGAAAGTTGTAAATGATATGAGTGTTGAATGTTTAGGGACTTTGGATCAATGCTAGACTTGGGGTTTCATTTGGATAATGAACATGTAAACCCTAAGATGTTGGATGTGACCTTAGGATGAAATTTTTCAAAAGATTTCTAATTCAATTAAATGTATGAGAAAGGATGCATTCCCATACACCTAACGAAACAAGGTAATTTTGATTTTGATGATTTACCCAAGTCTAGAATGATGTTTTGAAAGCTCTAAAGTTGTTTGTGGGATGGAGATGATAAATGTTTGAATGAATGAAGTGTTTGATTTGATCCTAAATGAATCTAGGAAGGAATTTTTTCGAAGACCAAGATATTGAAGAACATTCATTTCTCTAAAAGTAATTCAAAATCAAAAGATCAATGTTTGCATGAAAACCATACAACCAAAATATTCCAAGCACATATGTGGGGTCCAATTGATTTAATATTCTCTTAATGGATTATTTTTACCACAAACACACTCTTGATTAGATTTTGAATCTAGATGTCTAATGTCTCAACTTTCCCCTTATCCCACAAAGTGTATTATGCAGAAACCAAGGAAATTTGAGGCAAGAGTTACCTATTGTTGACCTTAGTAGCAGAAAATTGAGATGAAATCCAAATGGTTAGAAGAATATAAGGATACGAATCCTAAGGGCAAGCAATAACATGTGAATTTGTTCAAGGATATTTTCCTCTCCTAAAGGGTTTTGCAATTTTGATGATTCATCGAATGTTGGTTTTCCAATGTTTTTGATCAAATCACTATTTTTTCAAACTGACTCACAAGAAATATAACATCCTAGCTCAGTTGGTACATTTTTCTTGGTGGGTTTACCTCATGCCCTTCGTAGAGGAAGAGATGATTTTACATGCAACCAAGGAAAGAGTATAAAGGTATGTTAAGAATGAAGTCTTAACCTCTATACTTTAACCAAGATCAAACATGGCAAGTAACTTCTTGGAATCTAAGTTCCAATGCACCACTTTGATAAAACACATTGAATTGATCAATTGGTCACTACAAACAAGGGTTCTAGTTCAAAATTTTTGTTCGTGGAGATTGACCCATATGGCAAGAGTCCCCTTTTGGATCCATCTCGTCAGAATCAACCACATGATATTAGCATTTCTTCCAATACCCACATTTATATTCTAGCTGGAAATACTCTCGGGTTTAGAGTGTTCCTAGTTGAGTCATTCCCTTGGGTGAGTCGTTCATAGTTTGATCAATCTTCCTTTAGAAACAAAGGGAGAACACATGCAATAAGTTTAATCACACTCGCAAAATGTTTTGTTCAATTTTTAAACCCAAACTGAAGTGTGGAGGCAATATTTTATGCAACTTAATGTCATTAAAAAGACTTTTGATTCTCAAGATCGCCATGAAGCGCAAGAGAAGTGCATACGCCTATTTAGATGAGATTAATTTGCATAAGAGATTATGAAACATGAAAAACACATGTTCATTTTAAGCCTCAAAGCAATGATTTTGATTCATTTTAAAGAACCAAACTTGAGTGTGAGGTTGTTTGTTTAGTTTTATCCCAAAAAACAATGTCTAGTCAGTTTCTAGCGTTTAATTTCAATTCAACTTTCAAAAAAAACAATGATCTAGTTGGTTTAAAATAGAAAATTAAAGCAGTAAATGGAGTCTTCAAGCATTTAAAAATGCTTTATGAATTTTGAATTTGATGCTCCAAATCTTTAACTTCAATCTTGCTTTCATTTTCACTAAATTCCAATGTTCAATTCAATGTCGACCTACAAAAACACAAAGTTAGATTTTCTTTAAAAATCATAATGATGTTTAAGATGCCACTATTTTACAACAATAAACCACATTTTTCCTGGAAAGTTTCATAAAATAATGTTGATAGTTTTTTTTTTAAAATAAAGTTATAGTGTAAATAATTTGAAGTTGAAAGTTTCAATCAACATTCAAATATTAAAAATCTACAAATAGCTAGGCATATGTTAATTAATTTTTAAAAAAATTGATAGGAATTAATTGATTTTACACATAATGATGGAGTTATTGTGATCCAGTAGTTGAAGCATTAAAGAAAAATGGGGTAATAAGTTTTTGTCAACAAATATTTTATTCATTTAAGACAAACTATATTAAATCTTCAAGCTTGTAGTTGTCCACCTTTATCAAATCTTCCTATGAATACACCATCATAAGTGAAGAAATAAATGCATGTAAAATAAAAGATAGTGAATAAATGAAATCCAAAAACATATGCAAGGACTTTACTTTGAAGTTATTTTGATTCCCATTCACTTAAATTATAGGAAATAAATGAACTATGCCAATCAAGATGATGCTTGCAAAAAGTCATAAATGGGTGATTTCAACACATAAATGCCTTGTTTTTAATGCCATATTTGTGACTTTGACTCCATCGATGTCATATTATCTTCCCCATAATCCAATAAATATCTTTTCTCAATATGAGTTCTATAATATTTAATCTTTGGTCATGAGGGATGGGCATTAGTTGGGTAGCACATAGGAGGAGGGTTGGCTTCAAGGACTATGGGTTATCTCACATTAAATTGATTTTTCAGGTCCATAAAGTGCTTAAGACAATGTTGGTGATATTGATAGCTCCTTGTGTGGCCTATCCACCTATGCCAAAACTTCATCAGATTTGATGTCGTATCAAGATCTTTCCCTGACAAGGCATGATTTGATACTTTTTTGCGCTAAAGCTTTGATCAAAGAATTATTACAAAGAAAGCTAATAAAAATTAAAGCTTAATCATCTAGCTGAAATACGAACCATTTGAGGCACCGCAATGAAAATAAAAAAATTAGAATAGTGAGTTTTCTTGGGTAACCTTCTTCAGTACTGCCAAATGGGAGTGAGATCCTTGTCAGAAGTCTTTTCTAGATTTAACACATAAATAGAGGAAATGCATCAATATATTCTTGTAAATGAAGCAAATGAAAATAAATGGGATTTAGATGCCACCAAATAGGTGGGAAACCTCCAAACAAAGTTTTTTTGTCTGCATTGAAGTAATCACAACCTCTAAACTATTCACAAATCTTGCATCAATCTTTGACTAGCATCCTCCCTTTGTCCATAGGTTCTCTGACTATGCTAAAATGAATGCATAGAGAGGGCATGTGAACTCTAGCAACCCTTCACAAGCTTCAAATGTGCGTGTTTATTAGAAATCTAGCATATTTTCTAAGAGTTTGAACATGACAAACTAGCACGCCATCCTCTGATGCATTATGTGTGGCATTGGAGGTTATCTCTAGGTTCTCACTTTTATTGCATAACTTTAATGAGGGTGCCACCAGATTTGAAGCTGATTACATACTGTACGTATGTTCAATTGTTAACAAAGGTTACATGCATATATCTCTAAATCCATGCCTAAGGTTATGTGCTACAATAGATTACAACTAATGGAGTTATGAGGCTACTAGAAAATATGACGTGCATGGTTTCCTTTTTACTACTGTAAGTAAAATAGGTGAGTAAGGACGTATGGAGATATCATAGATCTTTGATATCATACAAATATACTTGTAATCTTCACCAGAATTAACTTTCCAAATGAAGGCATCATGGCATTTTCCAGATTCACTTCAATCATTGTAGATACGTGTAGGTGGATACTTCAAAGGGAGAACATGCTTCTTCATTTTGTTTCACTAACCTGCATCGACATTCTACAGTAGGGAATTTTCCAGATTCACTTTATTTTGTTGCACTAACCTGCGTCGACATTGAACTGTGAGGAAATGATTTTAAATCATGCCTATAAATCTGCAAATACCTCAACCTTTTCTAGCATCCTCACTGCGAAGTTTGGTAAAAGGGGATGAACATCCATCAGAACAAAAAGTATACAGAGTTCTTCTCATATGGTAATAGTTGGAAACATGAGGGAGGAAGATATGTATGCAAGATGGGAGAAGCACATATAAGGCCCATGAACTCTTTGACAAAATGATCCAAAGACCTTCAGTCTCAAAAAATATCATGTATGTAAAATATAGAAGCATAAACAAGTCACGTGAATAGTTTGACAGAATCTCTCAATTATAAGGTTGAGCTCCCCAACCATTCCAACATCCTCCCTTCCTACGCACAATGTACCTTATAGGAGGTTTACAAAGGAAAAAATACATTTCGCACTATCACAATAACTTCACATTCTTATGTAGTGAATGAAATGATTGTATATGTTTATAAAATAGCTTGAAAATATTTATATTAGTAGCATCCATTTGCAAGATCAATCCAAAATCAAACATGTCAGGAAGACCATTAGTACAGGAGCCATGGATAAATGATGTTGTCTAGCATAAAAGATACTTACTGGATCTTGAGAGAATGCTAGATGGTGAATCTACAGTGGTAGCTAGATAGCATGTGCTTACCAAAGAAAGCAGACTATTCTTGCACAAGTTTCCTCTTTAAATGGTCCAAGGCCTGATTTCTAATGATAGGATCTTCTATTTCAAAATACAGTCAAAATGTAGAAGCCTAGACAAGGCATGCTAGAAAAGAGGCGAACACATTCAAAGCACAAATTTGAAGCATAGACAAAGCACATTAGAAAGGTTGCAAGCTTTCAAAGTATTGATCATTCAATACTCAGTCCTCTTCTTTCCTAGGTAATACCAATATGACTTGGCTTTGAAGGTGATTGAAACAGTGCACGAAAACTAACCCCACCAAACTATAAAAGGAATTGCCTATATATATTTGTTGTATTTGAATACCAACAATGTTTATAAATTTTGTACTTTTGATTGAGCTTATGACAAAAATGACAGATAGACAACATTAATCTGCACTTAACACATAGATGATTTAACATTGTTTTATCTATTATATATATGGCATAACATAGATCAATAGATTAAAACTATTCAAATGAAATCAGATTAATGCATTCGATAATACAATCATCTATTGTTGCGTTAAAATCATAGAACCATATAACAAAAATTCATCAAACACTCGATTCATTCATTATATAGGCCATTCAACGCCTTCTCTCATGGTTGTGATAAATAACCACCCTCCTTCTAGTGCCATTATGTAGATGTCAAATTTTGCTTTTGTTCAAAACACACATTAGTATTGCCATTTAAAACAAAACAAAATAATAACATCGCTATGAAATAATGAAACATGTTAATCATGCAATGAAAGGAATCAAGGAAACTAAAAAAAGCATATAAAAAACATGATCCAACTTTATCCCATAGTGGTTTGGTGCTTCTATGGAAAGAAGCCCTTTCCCAATCCTTGCTTAAGCTTCATGATAAAAATGCTATGAAGAATGTTATGGAATGCTAAGATGATATGGATTCAAATGACAATGGTGCATTTGTTCTTGAGATTGTGGAGTTGTGGAGGATTAAACCAATGGAGATGATCTTTATTTATAGAATAGAATGATATAAGAATGCCAAACATGGAGGATGTGGGACTAAAAACAAGCCAATGAAAAGAGGCCAATTGTCAACTTGTGATAGGATGAGGAATGAGCACATTTTGGTAAATGTGCCAAAGAAAGGGAGTTTTCAAATTTGAATTTGTGAATGAAATGTTGAGTTTGACTTGTACAAGAGACATGTAAGAGCCATGTAAGAGCTCATAAATGCTTTGTTGGGTGTACATTTCAACTTGCTTTTGAATTCAAACTTGAGGGAATATTCCTCAAAGATACCCTGTTGATGGAAAATGCTTATTCTATAAATGAGTTAAAATGATTTATTGGTGCAAGTGGGAAAAGCTAGAGGATGTGATGGGTGGTTAGGTTAGGTTAATCAAGATTAGATTAGCTTAGGTGATGATTAGGTTATTTTGGCTCCTTTGACTTGAATATTTGATTTATTTAAATCAAAAGGAATGGAAAATGCATTTGGGATTTAATTAAATAGATGTTTGATTTATTTAATTAAAGGGATGATGCAAGATAAAGGTGGATTAATGTGAATTTGATTTATGAATGAGCGGATGAATATGCATAATGCTAATTTCACGTGTATACACTAATTTCATAACACACATTAATATTGAGTGTAACATTGTGCATTTTGGCCCTCTTTTCTCTCTTCTTCTAGGTGATAAACCCCAAGAGGAGCTAAGATGGATTTGAGTGCCAAAATCCTTTGTTATAGTATTAATAAAAGGAAATGGAGTATGGGGGTCAAGTATAAGGGAACAAAGCAAAGACAAGAAATATATACAAAATAAAATAATATAGTTTGTCCACCATAGTGATGGTACAAAGTGAAAATTTGTTGAGATTGAGAACATTTTAGAGAAGAGGAGTCATCTTGGGTAAGAGAGGAAACTAGAGTAAGCCACTATCTAAAAAATAAGTTGGAAGAAGTCTGCATAAAAGAACATGGAAGTTGTGACAAATTAAATAATAGAAGACAGATTGTGTAATAAAAAGAATACATAGAAGTTTTCATAGTGAATTCAATTTGAATAACTAGATTTTAAAATATATTTGACTATGACTTTGGACTATAGAATTAATCAAAATAATTTAAGTGCATCCAAATTTTAGTATAAGTCAGTATTGGCATGGTGTGATGGTTTAAAGGTGGAATTGTTGTTTGTGCCACCAAGGTTCAAACCACATTGGGGTAGTATTGTTAATTGGTTGTATTCTGATTCATAGCTCCAGTCAAAACTATTTACTGCTTGAATAAAAAAAAAATTAGTATAATTTAAAGTTGAATTTAAATAAAAGTTATATTTATAAGTATGCATCTTTTATATTAATAATATTCAAGCTTTGTCTTTTATTTAAGAAAAATGTAAATAAAAGTGGTATACATGTGCTAATTTAGTGGACTGAATTGAATTTTCATCCATTATTCTTGTGTAAAGTAAAATATGATTTTAATTGAAAAATGAAAATTTGAATTTCAGTTAGTGTTCACATAAATTTTTTTCAATTTGGTAAGGCTTTCAAATTGGATCTACATCAAAATATAACCATGGTGATTTATGAAATTATGGTAAA
>VDFB02040118.1:0-26836 GCA_007258455.2 Sequoia sempervirens | reverse complement strand
CCAATCCTTCCTTCTCAAAACAACTTGGCTTAATTATTTTGGGTGGAAATGGATTGATCATGGGGAAGTCTTTTGATTCTTGGGGATTCCCTTTGTGTTTTAGGAATTAGATATTAATATTTGGTAAGAGTTATCACTCAAATTGGAAAAAGGTTGCAATATTTGATTACCAAGTCTCTTTTGTTGGTTGACAAATTTTAGAATTACATAAAAACTCTTGTGGCCGTGCATGTCTACGATTACTCATGTTGGGTCCCTTCTGAGGCCTCCTACTTAAAGATTGGGAAACTCCTTTTTGATTTCCTCTAGGCTTCCAGTGATGGGAATCATGGCTTTAATTATCTTGCTTGGGATTTTTGTTGACTTTGGTATCATTTCCATTCATTGGGAGGAAATTACCTTGTGTGTCAAATGGATCATTCATGCGCTTGAGGGAAATGGAGCCTGGAAAGACCTAGACTTGGGAGCCTTCCTCACTATGCACAAGCAAGTTAATATTCAAGGCACCTTTCTCATCAAAAGCAACTAGAAAGCCTAGGAAACCATTAAACTATGGCTCAGATGGGCGGGTAATGACTTTCATAATGGGTTATCCATTAGCGAACAATCCATCTAGTTTGATGTCTTCGGGTCTCAAGGGTGACCCTTGGATAAGCTACCTTGGATCCATGCTCATCACCTTTTCAAGCGTGGAGTGTGGACTATTCTGGACCTTATTCATAGGGCCAACAAGAGAATTTTTCGTGGCTTCAAATCAACTTAAGTTCAAGCTCACAAATTAGGACCAAGAAGCTTTTCAAATTGTTAGTACTTTTATCCCCCCTTAGATGCTTCATAAGGTTGGGTTTTTATCCCTCAAACCTTGGTGGAAGGATTGGAAGTGTTACCCAAATACCCGTCTTCAAAACTATAGACCTTCTAAAGGTTATTCATGGCTCTCTCTACATCTCCCATTGGTTGAATAGCTCAACCATCATTGACAGGTGCAGTCTTCTCTTGGAATTTAGCATTGTCGATTTCAATGCATTTGGTCTATTGTGCTTAAGCCTAAGTTGGTTCACTTTGTATGGTGAATTCTTTATTAAGGCCTTCGATGGGAAAGTGATAAATTCATATGGGCATCCCTTGTCCCTATTGTCCTTTTCGTGGACATCTTGAGAATCTCAAGCATCTTTTCTAGTTTAGCCCCTAGGCATAGGAAGCTTGAAATCATATTCATGATCTCTTCAAACCATTTCATCCTTCTCCATTCTCCTAGCATATGGTTTTTTCTAGGGGATTGGCCTTGTCTTCCAATTAAATACAGTCAACTTTAGCATATTTTTAGGGAGGAGATTTTTTTTTTTTGCATTTGTAAGGATATGAATTTTGTTTTGTTTTCCAATTGCAGTGCAATTATTCATTTCTATCTTTACACCAAGGCTATGATTTTCTCTAATGTTTTCATGTAGATTCAAGTGCAAGGTTGCAAAGTAGCACTCGATGTTGCTTACCTCTAGAAGTTGTTGGGCCACTAGGGGAACACCTCTTATACTATTGCTAGGGTGCCTCTAGACTCTTCCTTCCCTCCAAGGGGTCACAAGCATGGCCACATTCAATATATTGGGAGAGGTCGTGGCCCTCAATCCTGAGGCAATTTGCATGGCTCTACTACTCATGGCTAGTCGTAGACTCCTAGGCCACCTTCTTGATAATCTTCTCCCTCTCTCAAAGGTGTGAGGAGGTTAGTTGGTCTATCTCTAACAAGTTTCCTCACCTACAACTTTTTGTCTCTCTAATTGACTAGTAACAACCAACTAAAGATATCCTTTAGGAAGAAAGCGTTGTCACTAGCTAGAAACCTCTTGATGACCCACCCCCACTAATGTTTGGGGCTTTAATTCTAATTTATGCCGAAGGTTTATCCTATTTCAACAAGACACAACTAAAAAGTGTCAATCAATGGTTCGTATCAATCTACTTACCATCAAACGAATCTCAACAGTTCATCATTTTAAAAGTTTAAAAGTTTAAAATAGTCTAAAAGCTTTTTTTTCCACATACGTGGAAGCTTTGAAACCATTTCATCGTATCCAAAGGAGACACAGAGATTCATCAATTGATTACAAATTTAAGTGCAATTAAAAGGCGAGTTCTCTCGACAGGCTATAAAAACCATTCGCTCTTGATTCAGAATGCAAAGCTTATCAATGGAGGGGAGTGCGAAGGATGTGAGGCTTCTCACAAACAGGCAATTGGATCAAATTCGGAGAGGGCTTCCTGTCCGCGTGCGATGGCTATGCTGGGCTTTCAAAACAGGCATCTATTTATTGCAGAAAAGCGACGGCACCATTAACGTGGAGTATATACCAAAGACGCCGTTATAGACCACGTTAACGGCGTGTGGGTCCGTGTGTTTGTTCCAGTAGAAGAAAAGGCCAATGAAAGAGAGGTGCTGCCGGTGGTGGTGTATTTTCACGGCGGTGGCTTCTGTATCTTGTCCGCCGCCCAACAGTTGTATGATGAGTTTTGCCGTCGGGATGGATATCCTTCGTGATCGACAGTTGTAATATTTGGAGCACTTGAAGAAGATGAAGAAAGAGGCGGAGCTTCTGTTCTATGAAAATGCCTTTCATGGCTTTTTCTTGATGCGCTATCATTTGTCTTTTCAGTTTTTCGATGACATCTCTAATTTTATGAATAGATTGGAGAATGAGTAGGTTTGTAATTTAAGGGGTTACATCATCCTAGTATGTGTAAGATGGTTTAGATTCGAATTTTGGTTTGTGGAAATTTAGCATGATAATTAGGATGCGTGAGCATAAATAATAGAAGTAAGCTTCTATTATTTGATATTTGTTTGCTCCTCTCTCTTACTCTTTCACATACACACATTTTCATTTGATATTTTGTTTGTTCCTTTCTTTCTATTAGGAAAAATAAATGTTCATTGTGGTATCTTAGTGTTAATTATAGTGTATGGTGAATTCACTATGGCATATGAGCAACTATTATGGTGGATGACATTTTTGTTGATTGTTCAAATTGATAAATTCACCATTTAAAATTTTCTAGTAAATTTTGAAATCTACAACTTAGACAAATAGTCATCAAAATATTTCAATCTATTTTTACTACCCTCCAATCAACTCTACAAACTATCATACATCAAGTAACACCACTTTATGATGAAACAAATCTCCTCATTACATATGACCTACTTAACTAAACTAAACTCTACATGACTCCACTAATCCAACTTGTCACAATCTTGTTTTTGATTAATTTTAAGTTTGGAAAACATGCAAGAAAATCGACAAGTTTAGCCCAATCCATTATGTTAACATAATGCAACTAAATAGGATAAGAAGAAAAACTTAAAGGATGTGGATTTTATCAATTCGGAAAACATGCAAGAAAATTGACAAGTTTAGCTCAATCCATTAAATTCAACATAATGCAACTAAATAGGATAAGAAGAAAAACTTAAAGGATGTGGTGGATTTTATCATTTTTTCTTTTCTTTTACTAAGTAAACACTTAAATCAAAAGAAGTTTTGCACTTAAATTAAATCATGTTTATCTTGTTTCCTCAATCATCATGCAAGACATTGATCATAATTACTAACATGGTTGTTTGGGTTACTAAAATTAAGGAAAATAATGTGATCAATAATAGGCATGAAGAAAATCATTGCCCCATTCTAATGTGATTGGTACTCAAGAAAAAGATTTTGAATGAACTTATTAGCATTTTTGCATTATACATATTTGTTACTCTGTACAAATTTTAAAAAGTTACAATCTTGCCAAAGGTTATTCTTGGTTGTCTCCTCACTTATATATGGTTGACCAACTCAACTTCTGCTAGCAATTGCATTCTTCTTTTGGGGTGTGGCATAAGGGTGTGTGGGCTATAGTTCTTGAGCCTAAACTACCTCATTTTTCTTGGTGTTTTTTTGTATAAGGTCTTCTAACGGGGGCTCATCTTTCCCACATGGGCATTCCCATTCCTAATTGTCCCTTTTATGGTAAAATTGAATCTCTTAAGCATCTCTTTTGGTTTTATCCCCGAGTTCAAGCAACTTGGAACCAAATCACGATTTCTTCCAACCTACCCCTTTCTCCTAGCACATGGTTCTTCTCAAGGACTGGCCTAGCCTCCCTCGCAAATATACATAGATTTGGTACATTTTAGGTTGGAAATTTTCTTCAGTATTTGGAAAGATAGAAATGTTACTCTCTTTAATTGTAACAATGTTGATAAATTATTTTCTTTATAATCTAAAGCCATCATTTTTTCTAATTTTGTTAAGTTGATTCAAATGCAAGCTACTAAAGTTGCACTTGAAGTTATGCATCTCCATGAATTATTGAACCATTAGGGTAATGCCCCTTGCATTGTTGCTCAAGTTCCTTCGGACTCCACATCTCCTCATGGGCATCAGTGTGGATGTAGTCACTCTTCCTCATGTGGTAGTCGTGGAGATTATGGGTCTCGTTCTCTTGGTCTTACACCTCATAATCCTAGAGAATCTACTACCCATGGAGGATGGTCTTAGCCTTTGTGTTTTCCATCTCCTCAACAAGACACCAATTGGCCACACACAAACAAATTTACTAATGTGACACTTGTCATCTCTCTGGCTTGCACTTAGCCACCTCTTGAAGAGAATGTAGAAGATGTGACTCCCACTAAGTGGGATCCTATTAATGATTCTACTCTTGGTGATCTTTAGGGAAACCCGATGATCAAGATCCTCCTTCTCCTGAAATTTTCCTTAGCTACTTAATTATATTTTGATCGTTTTGTTTTAGGGCTAGGCCCTTTTGTTGGACTCGTGGGTGTGTCTTTCTAGCACCCTCCCTTTTAATCCTTAAATCTCAACAATCTATTATCATGGAATGTGGAAACTAAGATTTATTTATTGTACCATTTTCTTTACATTAATGCAAATTTAAATAAGATATATTCATAAAAAAATTACAATACTTTTTTAATTGTAAATAAAGTTGATCATATAATGATTATTAATCAAATAAAAGAAAATAAATTTATTAATTTCAATGATTATAGTTGTTTTAAAATATTAAGTTACATTTTTATGATCCATCTAAAGATAACAAATCTTAATTAAAAAGAACCTACATAAATGTAGATCTTAATGAAAATGGTAATTGAATATAAGATGTTAAATCAACATTTTATGAATTGTTAGAGTATATAATACTTTATATTTAATAATATTTTCATGTGTATCCATTTTTCTTGTGTTAATATGATTAATGGATATATCTTTAAAAAAATTAATCCTAGTGAAATTTATGTACTTTTCCCTTATTTGTTTTGCTAAATATTTATTAGATTTTTTTTCTCTTTTACGATTTGTTAGTTTTTGGTGGGATTATATTTATATATAGATACACATATAATAGTTAAATAAGTTGTATGTATATTTAAAAAATATAAGAGTTGTAAGAGATTTTTGTGAACACACTCATGCCATTACAATCTACACCTTGTTGTCATTATAGATTACACATATTGATGTGATGATAATATATGCTCTTTATAACTCTAGAGGAGAAAAGTGCCAAATCAATCATTTTCCCCACTCATTTTACACTCACTTTGGACCTTGTTGCAAAAAAAATAATTATTGCTTAACTTGAACTAGGTATTTAGTACATAAGTTTAAAAAATGTTAAAAATAATCAATCCTCAACCTACCCTGGTCCCAAATGATTTGAGCCAATTCTTAATAAAACCATTCCAATATCTTAGACTAGACACATGTGATTTCATCCCTTGAACAAAATAACACCTCTAGTCTTGCCCTCTAAGTGTAAAAATTTCTTTGTTCCTTCATGGTCTAATCCTTTAAAAAAAATTGTCTATGTCCCTATTAGCACAACCATTACTATTACATTGTTAGGTTATGGTTATGCCTATTACTTATGTTTGTCACATGTAGTTATTTTGTTACCAACCAAGTATCTCCTTGTATAAAGTCTCTAATGTTCATTGTATTAATGAGATGAAGCATTTTACTCTCATATTGGTATTAGAGCATCATGATGCCAGGCTTGTAGGTCCAAGCAATGGAGAGGCGTGAGAAGAAATCAGAGCTACTATGCAAAAGTGATTCAATGGCTACCTTTGTTTGAATGGAGGAGCCTCTACTAAGCACACTCTCCAAGTTGCCTTCCAATTGGACCCATCTGGAGGTTGATAAGAATTTTTCCTCATTTTTATCGTCCACAGAGCATATGTCAAAGCTTCTTGAGTATAAATGATTGTGAGAGGGTATATTGTGGAAACAAATCCGATTTGCATTTTCATAAAAGGGACTTACTTAAATCCCTATATTTTCCTCCCTAATTTATGCCAAAGGCGTATACAATTTGAACAAGATCAACCTGAAAAGTTAATCAGTGGCTTACACTTATCCATAGACCTTGGGAGACTATTGAACTGATCTTGGCTATCTTGTCGGTATTTTATACTATTTTTAATATTTAACATGATCATGTGTGGTTTTATTGTGTGCCCAATATGCAACTTGCATTTTAGGCGGTTGTTACGAAAGGGTACATGCTCAAACTGACGTGGTTTTAACTGGCACAACTTTAATTATTCTACAAATGGGTGTGCGATCATTCTACAATTTGTTTACAATATTTATTGCTAAATCCAATCAAATTTACAGTAAATCTTCGAGAATGACTTCGTAGCCAAGAAATTGATCGATAACATCTCCCTCTGCTATTTTTTCCCCCCTTTTCCCTTTCTTTATGTGAGTTTTTGTAATCTTTTTTTCTCTTTAAAGTGTTAAGACCAACTAAGGGCTATGCCACTATGAATGGTTGAGGAACCTATTATCAATAATGCATGGGTTATCATAGATAGAAAGCTTTGGTCACTCTAAGGTTTTTGTGCTTGGTTTCTAATGAATTTCAGTTAACGATTGACTTGCTCTATCAACGTGCTAGGAACAAGGATGTT
Organism: Sequoia sempervirens; assembly: GCA_007258455.2. Taxonomy (NCBI): domain Eukaryota; kingdom Viridiplantae; phylum Streptophyta; class Pinopsida; order Cupressales; family Cupressaceae; genus Sequoia; species Sequoia sempervirens. The sequence continues at coordinate 19,851 of VDFB02040118.1, read as the reverse complement.
GGGAGGTGTTAAGGCATCACATATTGCAAGATTGCTTGGGTTTTTTGAGAAGCTTTTTTACATGAGAAGTAGTTTCCCAATAACATTATCTTTGACTGATCATGATATTCTAAAACTTCTCGCTAATTTGAAATGTGTGTGATTCCAATAGCCTTTTTAAAATTGTCCAGCTTAAAATTTAGTATAGGAAGAAGTTTATAGATCTTTGGAAATTGATGGCATTAATGCTTTGATGAACCCTCTTTGGTTTTTTCAAGGTGTTTAGCGTGCATGATTTTGGTTTGGTGTGAAATAAACCATAGAGCAACTAATTAACCAGCTTATCTTGTAGTCAGTTGGCACATGTTTGAATTCACTTATTATAAGATATATTTTTTGGGAATGAAGCACATGTTTAGCATGAGGCAATTTATGTGACATGTCTTTCATGAATGTTGGTTTTTCTATTCTGAATTGAGACCAAATGGCAACTTTGAGCTCCTACCACCCCTCCAACTATAAAGAGAGGGCATTGGGATGGGACTGTGAACAACTTGGGTGGAGCCAAAGCAACATGAGATGGATCAACGAGAGCACTCACATGATTTGATGAGCCAAGAGTGATACAATCTAGGGTAGGTTGTGATGAGGTAGACGCCTATTGGGGAAAAGGTTCTAAGTGAGCAAGATGGCCACATGGACACAAGAACCCATCTTTCATTAACTTGTGGTCTCCTTGACATTGTTTGCAGCAAGTGATGGTCAATTATTGGTAATCATCTTGTAGGATTTATTGATGTTGTCATTATGAAGACTAGAAAAATAGAAAATGCATAATAGAAAATTAAATTATGCTCTTTCATAAATAATATGAAAACATGAGTATGTATAGAATAGAAATAAAGGGTATGTACTGGGATAATCATGGAAAAAATAGGTATAGAAATTGGCAAAATTTTAAAAAATTAGAGTTAGGCAACTTGATGTAAAATTTGAATAAGTTATCTATATTATTTCAAAAATGTGTAAGAATAGAATGCGTAGTAAAAATTGAGATGTAGTTTCCTAAACTATTAGGTTTGTTTAACAAAAAATAAATCTATTTGGTGAAAATTTGAAATTTCAATGCGATGAGTACTTAAATTTATGGAAAAAAATAAAGAAGTATTGGAACATTACGACCACCTAACCACAATAAAATGATATTTTTTTTTTATAATATTTTAGATATAAGTGGAGGATTCATGTCTACGTCTTGATGCATATTTTTTTGTAATTTTTTCCAAGTAAATAATTAATTATGATGATTTTTTATTACAACTTTTTAAAAAATATATAAAGCTTGTATGTGCCACTATGCTTGGTCAAAATTTATGGGAAATTAATTTTTTTTCCTTTTTAATCATATAGTGTGTGAAGCATAGAATGTGACGCATGTTTCAGATTCAAAAAATGTGATACTATTTGAAAGCTATAGATGTTTTTCAATTAACCTATCAATCAATACTTTAGTCATAATTCAAATAGAAAATAAGTAATAATTACTTATTAGAATTGAAAGTAAAGCATAATTTATATTGGTGGAAAGCTGAGAATCTCCTTTAAAACCCTTTTCATTTCATAAATTTTGGGTAAAAATTCATTAGCCACATACCACCATATTGCCACTTTTGGCCATCATGATCTGCACATACCTAAAGATGCACCTAGATTCATCAAAATTTAGAATGGGTTGATAGTAAATGGTAGATCTAATTGTTTTATGTGAGCCTATCAATCTATGTAATTGCTTGATTGGTCATAAAAATCAAAATGGCTTAATATTTCCTTGTTAATCTTAATGTACTTTTTCTTTTGAATTTCTGATTGCAATATATCTAATCAGGTGTGAGACAGATATGTTGTCTCTCCCAAGGTACATCATCCCTTTGTTCCACGTATGCCTCATTCTTTTATCATGTAAAAATTTGTTTGCTTCAACAGTTTCCTCTATTATATCATTTATTAATACTAGAAATCCGACATACTATATATGTTTTATCTTTTTTTTCAACTTCTATTTTTTCTTGGTGTTAGCCTATTGATTCTTTATCTTGTGCCTCTTCTTTTCCTTTAATGGTGCGGTGAAGATATTCAAATCCCTTAAAAGAAATCATCGTCCTCTTTTCTTCTGCTAACTAAGCACTCAATTATTTATTGCCCTTACTTTTGAATTATGTCTCTTTTACTTTTCTGCTCTTTAATTTTATTTTTCAATTTTCACTATGGGTGGGTGCATGAAGATGGGTAGCCAATTTGTGGCCAACTTTTTAAAAAAGTTTTGAAACTCATAATGTGAGCATGTTATAATGTGTTCGTTTTATGGCTTGGTGTGTCGAGCCTGAGGCTCGCCCACAATGAGCCCATAATGTGAGTGCGTTATAACATGAGTGCATTATAACATGCTCGTGTTATGACCTATGAAAAGAAATAAAAACAAATTGAATTCATTCTTTCATTTTACTATGTTTTTTCTCTTGCGAGCGACTAAAACCCCCATTTCTCGCGCTCGCGTTCTAGGAGGAGGTATTTTGCAAAAGTATTCATCAACAGTTGTTGTTTCATTGCGAGGATGTCACCACATTGATGAGGAGGTATGAGAGGTAAGGATTTTTTGTTTGTTTTTAATTTGTTAGTTTTAGGTTTTTTTTTTTTATATTTATCTTTTGAATTTGTAGGAGATATTAATCAATAGGTGCAAACCTTCCTCAAAATCCTCAAGAAGCACAACAACAACAATCTTGAGGAAAAAAATCCTAAACAACAACAACAACAACAACAAAATCCTCAAGTTAATCAACCACAACCTCAATCTCCTCCACTAATCCCTCAACATCCTCCTGGCACTCAACAAAACTTAATGAGGGAAATTGAGAACAATAAAAAACAAATTGAGGATTTAATCTGGAGGTTGAATGATCCAAACGGTTCAACCTTGGAAAGAATGACCCTAGGAACTTCACTGAAAGAAATGTTAAAACATGTAGATTCAATCAAGAAACAATTAATTGGTTGGTAGGATAGGAGGCAGGTGGCTAGCGCTTATTACCAAGATAAATTATCATATAAATATGTAAAGGATTTAGAAATTACAAAAGGTGATTTGTGCGCATTACTCACTAACCCATGGTTAAATGCAAATCTCTCCCTCAATGCGAAGAGGTTTCCTATTCGTTGGTGCCACCACCAAGAGATTAGGATTTTTTTTGGGATAGGTGGTACATGGTTTTTGATGACCCACCATGCAACAATTGTGAAGTCCCACAATATTTCCTTAGGAAACTATATTGTGAGTTCATCTTGAACAAAATCCCAAATTATTTTAATATGAGGGACTTCCAGGGGAGATGTGGGGAGTCAAATCAAGATAGACTTGGTGCATAATAGCATCCTACATGGCAAGGGAGACGACCTCTTACTAGGCCGCCTCATGAGCACATTGTCATCCCTTTCGTCGCGAAGGAGAGTGTCGACGTAGAGACTTTGAAGGCCATCAACTCTTTGACCCAGAGTGTCATACAACATGCCAACCCTATTCTACAATGCCATCCAGGGGAGTCTTCGAGTGGTGGGATTCAATCCCATTTGTGTCAATCTTACAAGGCGACTTGTTCATATGACCCCACTGACACTCAGGAGGTTGCTATGCAAGATCCATCTGCAACTATGGAGATGGCAAGGGTAGCTGACATTTTGCATGAGGCTATTGCATTGATACTCAGGTAAAAGTTAGCAAGTTGATTGAATTTAATTTATTAAATTTCAATTTTGAAATGCAAGATTAACTAATTTAGTTTTATGATGTTAATAAAAGTTGTAGGGTCATAGTGTTGATACTAGATACACCAGCCCTCACACCTGCTTATTTCTCCACTACACCTATCATTGAGGTATGTAACTAGTAAACAATTATAAATTTATTACATGTTAATAGCATTGTTTTATGAATGGTATTTTAATATGTGATTTTTATGTTGAATAGGCTAATATTGGAGTTTTTAGGGGAACACCTCCAAAGTGCCAATGGATTTAGTCAAACCTACATGGGTAATAGAATAAAGAGTTTAACTAATGAATTTACTTAATAGATTTGTGGTTTATATTCATATTGTTGATTACGTTGCATTGCACATGTTTTCAAACTCAAACCATTCCGCGTTCCATAACTAATAACTAGATGTTGATAGATGACAAAATTTCAACTACAATATAGTTGTTTAGAAAGTCAACATAAGCAGCGATGCAATTACTTCACATAGCATAAGTAATGAGTAGGAGCAACCTCCAATTGCATTTGCTTGTCATGGCATTCCATGAGACCACTTTTTACTGAGGCATCTTTTCAAATAGTTCACTGCCTTGTCTATGCTATGGATGCTTGGAACAAATATATGAAAGAATAATAGTAAGCAATAGCATAGACAAGGCAATGAGTTGTTTGAAAAAATGCCTCAAAGAAATGCGGTCTCATCGTGATGTCCATCACCATGAGACCCAATTTCTTTGAGGCACTTTTTCAAACAGTTCACCGCCTTTTCTATGCTACCACATTTTCCATACATGTCTACCAAAGAATTTTATCAAATACTTCATTTCCTCATTGCTATGGCTAAAAGCTTAAAAAAGGTGCTTTCCAACAAACTATGGATGCTTGGAAAAACTTTATCAAAGCATAATAGTAAGCAATAGCATAGACAAGGCAGTTAGTAGTTTGAAAAAATGCCTCAAAGAAATGTGGTCTCATGGTGATGGAATCATTTCTTCAAAAAACTCACCACCTTTTCTATGATACCACATTTTCCATACATGTGTACCAAAGCATTTTATCAAACTACTCACTTCCTTGCAGCTATGGCTAAAAGCCTAAAATAAGTGTTTTCCAACAAACTATGGATACTTGGAAAAATTTCTATCAAAGAATAATAGTAAGCAATAATACCATATAGAAGGCAATGAACTGTCTAAAAAAATACTTGAAAGAAATGTGGTCTAATGGTGATGGAATGCCATGATGTGCATTTGTTTGTAGTGGCATTCCATCACCATGAGACCCCATTTCTTTGAGGCATTTTTTCAAATAGTTCACTGCCTTCTCTATGCCACCATAGTTATCATGGATGTCTACGAAAGCATTTTATCAAATGGTTCACCGGCTTGCTGCTATGGGTAAAAGCCTAAAAACATGTGCTTTCGAACAAGATATGGATAGGGAAAATAGTAAGCATGATAGTCAGAAATATATAGTTTAGTAAGTACTCAAAACTTTGTTCATTATCTCATACATTATAAGTGATGACATGGATCACTATTATAGTTTTTGTGATTGAAAAATTTGTTATTTGTTTATTTTCATATATTTACCATGTGGAAAACCTGCAGATATGATAAGTGGAAGGTGGTGTTTCATTTGCTATAGAATCCTCAATGAAGCTCCTAGCGAGTAGGGCAAATTACTAAATTTTAATTTACATTCGTTGTTATAGATGTTAGTGAAAAATAAAACCATTATTGATTCATAGTTTAATTTCTATTTGGATGGTTTATACAAGGCTTCAACACGCTCAACATGGGTTTTTAAATATTTCCCTCATGGAGAGTGATCATCAGATGGTAGTAAGTGATTATTTTGTTAAATATATCATTTTTTATAATGTAATTCTATATATTAATGTCTTTACTTCTTATTGTAACATATATGACTTGACCAAGAACTAAACCCTAGGAGGAGCACCAGGAGCACTTCTCAACCACAACATAAATGAGTGACAAACGTATCGGCATCCGATCGACAAGCAACTTGGGCAAGAGTTTATTTCGAGAGCATGGAGAGCAATGAATTTTGATTCCAGAGCCCTTTGTTGAATGCCTATATGGAATTTTTGTATATATTTTGTATTGGATATATTTGACATTGTATGCCTATATGGCATTCTCGTAAGTCTATATGGCTATTTTGTACCTATATTTTATACTTATATCGACATATATTGATGTATGTGTACATGGGTATTTGGTTAATACAAATATTTTTTATCAATGGTGTCCATATTTTCATGTTATAAATCCATGGTTCTGTAGATATGAGTTACATGTATTCAAGTGTATACTTTACAACTTACATGTATTCCATTGTATACTTTGTGACTTACATGTTTTCATGCGTATACCTTGTATTTATGCATATACATTGTATTAATTTGTGTATACTATGCATTTGTGTGTATACTTTGAGGCTTACATGTTTTTGAGTACTTGTGCTTCCCTTATTCACATGCACATGCTTGAATTATTCACATTTATACTTATTAATTGGTTAGCCCTAGCATTGATCATTACTATCCTTCATGGTTTGTCTTGAATATTAATTGATTGATGATAAACAACTTTATCCGATTTAAGCAACAAACGTGTTTTCAATTGGTATTCCATGAAATGATTCATAAAAAGATTCCAATATATTTAATCCTTTCATTGGAACAAATCAATTAAGCAAAGGATGCATAATCTTCACAACACTTGCAAAACATAATATTCATAGTAGATGAAGTAGTTAACTTCTTGACACATTATCATACAAAAATTTATGTTGAATAGTCTTTAAACATTTTCACATCATAGTCCTCATAGTGCAGAATGAATTGTTATGTTCTTGATCCATCACCATATAAACACGTTGAAAGATTTATATGCAAACTCTTTGCAATCTTATTTATTGTATAGGAAATGGACTCAGGAGAAAGCAAGTTATAATTTATAATACAAATAAGAAATGGACTCAACGGTGGAAACTTTATTTATCACACCAAATAATAAATGTACGTGAGAGCATCACTTGTTTCTCTTAGACTCCAATTTTCAAGCATAGCAAATCATTTCAAATGAAAATGACAAAATGCTTCACAACCAAAGTTGTTAATTAAGGAAAAATAAAATGTTTTGAAGTTCCACCATTGTACACATTTACAATTGATTGTATATTGTTGTAAGGGCAAGGAGGATAATTGAAAAATATCTTGCGCTTGCTAGACTTGAGGATGATTGATGCAATGATAGGGAGGCCTTCAATCCACTTTCACCATACAAAGAACTTCCAACCACTTTTCTTCCCCCAAATTACTATCTTGGCTTGTTTTCAGTTTTTCACCTAGTCTCTCTAGTAGGTCAGCAGATCTACCTTTCTTGACATAACTTTCAAATTTTCTAAACAATCTCTCCAACCCTCATTCTTTTCAGACACCCTTTAACTCATAATTTCACATGCCTCAAAATCCCATGAGACTCTTTTGAAACAAAACCCTCAACCTAGTGCTTCAACGTTGTCTTAAACCCCCAAATAGGTCTATTTAACAAAGCAACACCATCTCAATCACTCTTCCAATTGAAAAACACCATTAGGAAGAATTTACTAGCCTGCAAATCCACAAAATCCATAATTTTTAGGGGGTGATTGGCCCTCTAACCCCACTATCCTCTAAATCCTCACTTTTCTCAAATTTCACTAGGGTTTATCTAAAACCCCATATCCAGACCTCATACAACCTCAAAACCTCTTCCAACACTATTCATTCTACCTACTCAAACTTAATTAACCACCAAATTATGTTGCCCCATGACTTTCATACCTGTTGATGGCGATTTGGCACCACAACAATGCAATCAAAGTATTGCTATTTTGCTCCTCTTGAAAGAGAAAGGAAACACATGGATTCCTTAGCTCCCAAGGTGTTTGTAGTTGGGTATCAACTATGCTGATGTTACTCAGTGGTCAATGCAATAGTAATATTCAAGGGGCCCGCTGGTGTTGAGCTTCTGGACTATTCTTAGATCAAGCATGAAAATAAAGCCTACTTTAACTGGGGTTTTTAAAGAAACAACAAAAGATAGATCAGGGTTTTGAAACAGAAAAGAACAAGAGTTCATCCAACCTTAACCAAACTTGTTAACTTCAAGGAATTTGTAAACCAAAACTACAGAGTAAGATAAGCTTGTGGTTGACACACAACCTCTTTCATTCTTAGTGCTAATTCGTATAATAGATTTTAATTACCATTTAAATAAAACACAAAATAATATTTCATTCCTCTAAGGCTCCACAAATCAAATGATCAAACTGAGACAAGTATCATTCAAGAACACAACATGAAGTAGATTAAACTCTGATTGCTTCTAATGTTATTTAAAACATATAAACAATGTTTACAAAGCTAGAACAATCACCAGTGTATAGAGAATCTGAATCTTCAGATTGTTTCCAACTACACTAAGAGAATTCATAAAATACATCACAGTTTGTACTAAAACCTTACTGCTAACCAAGAAGACAAAAGAAGCTCTCATTACTGAGAATCAAGATGCAACTCTATCTCCTTCTGTTCACTGACTAACTCCTAACAGTTCTAACTCTCAAAGCTATTGATCTAAAATTTCTTTTTAATCTAGAACTTATAATCCTAAAAGTTCCAGGTTTTCTCTAAATCCTTCTAACCCCTCACGCAGAGGCAAGAATGCCTTATATATAGAGTGCATCAAAAGAATGTGTTGTCCCCCTACACTAGGGTTTACAAAATATTTGCACCTGGGAGAGTCGGCTCTCAAATCTTCCAAAGGAAAAGTCAAAAACTGCATTCAAAGCGGAAGCTCTGCTGTCCATGCTCACAAAGGATTTCTATCCTTAGGAGAAGTCCTTTTGATCTTCTCGCAGTTGCTACATTTATTCCTCTGTCTCGGTGTCCATCTTTGAACTCCCTCTACAATCTGCCTTGAATGCTCAAAAGATTGTCATTAATATCAATCTATCTCCTCACCAGCAGTGGCCATAGCTATCCCTGTGAGTTACTGATCTTTCATCTTTCTTTCGGCTTCCTTCACATCCTGGACTTCTCTGTATATTGACCATCCTTCCAGAAAATCCCTTGGGCCTCCTTGCAGACCTGAACATTCGATCCATCCCCACCTGCTCTTAGAAAGGGACCCATCTGATTGGGCAATCACCGGCCACGCAAGACTCTTCGGTGGTCAAAAGCGGGTAGCTTAGTATCGCATGTTGGTGAGACACCTCTGGTGTCTCCTCGATGCGATTTTACCATCGAGCAGCCATCGACAAGACACGAGACAGTCGGTGAGATGTCTCAGAGGGCCCAAAATCTATATCGAGCTCCAAAAGACCATCGACAAGACTCCATCCTTTTGCTGACACCACATGGTGAAGCTCCTATTTTTCTTCTTGGAGTCTCCCTGACATCCTCCTTTATTGGGAAACCCATCGTTGTCGACAAGACCCTCAACGAACTCCCTTTTCATCCTTGCTAAGCCCACTTTCTTCCTTTTGGCGTGACCTTCATGAGTTAGTGAGACACTACACGAAGTCCCATATCCTTCTGCGAGGTCATCCTCCGTGTCGCTGAGACTCTCTCGGGTCGGCAGGACATCCTACCGAACGCGCTGCATTTGTTTCGAGTCTTCTCGAGCTCCCTTTGTTCTCTTCGGGCTCCTTTGCTTCAGTGTGACCTTCGCCTTTTGGCCAGACACTATGTCGAATTCATCATTCTTTGGCGACCCTTTTTGTCGGGGAGACCCCTCTTCAGTTATACTGACATGCCTTTCTTTCATTACCAGCGCGTCGCCGAGACTCCTACATTTCGCTGAGACCTCCTGGTGCATGCCCTTCCTCTCCGCGAGCTCCTTCGCATCGGCAAGACCTCCTCTGGTAGGCAAGACTTTATGCCAACCGAAGATTCCTTTGCCGAACCCTGCTGTCGCCGGGACATTTTTGTGGTCTTACCGATAGACCTCCCTCCTTGTACCCTGTCGGCGTGACCAAATGTATTCGGTGAGACCTTATATCGATCCCATCGTGTCTTACCAAAGACTGAACCTTCAACAGGACCTACGACGACTCTGCTGTGTCGCTGTGACTTTCCTTTATCGGTGAGATGTCCTATAGACATCTCACATCTCAGCGAAGACCTCCGCACGCTCACTCTTTGGTCGTTGAGAGTTACTGGTTCTCTCACCGATGACCACCAATGGAATCCCCCTTTGCACTGGTCGGTGAGACTTTCTTTCTTCGCTGAGACCTTTTGGCAGGGAGATAACCTTATGGTGATATAAGAACCCCCTTGACGGCGCTCGATGAGACCTATTTAATTCTCTCACTGAAGACCCTCCTGTTGGGGAGAGATGGAGCCTTCGGTAAGACCACATGCCGAATTCTATTTGTTTGGCTAAAGTGTTGGCTGGTGGTGCGATAGCCGGTGAGACCCGAAGACCTTGCCATGACCTCTTTCCAAAGAAAACCCCCCTTGCCAATAGGAATTTCCATGTCGCCAAAGGACGACCCCTGTCTTGCCGATAGAGCCTACGTGCAATTTTTTTTTGGCTGTGACTATCCCTAGATCTTTCTGAAAGGAAACAAAAATATAGATTGACAGAAAGTGCTAGTAGTCGGCCAGACATGAGCAAGGTCTTGTCGATTTTCATCTACAAGGAGAAATATGACCAATCGTCTTGAGGAAAGCCCTCCAAGTGGATTCACTTGAGAAATATCATCATGTGTGGCCTCTTCCTGTAAAATAGATGCTTCCATTAGTCATCAGAAGGATATAAGATACATTTTCATAAGGTATACTTGGGCTTGTGATTACTTCATTGAATACTTAACAAGAAGGGAACCAAATTGAGCCAAAACAGAGCCAAAGTTTAAACAAAACCAGAAGAGAAATTGAAGCAGAAGACAAAAGCAACGGAAGAGAAAGGAAAATAAAACAAAACAAAGAAACCAAAAGAGAAGGGGGACCCACTTTGATCCAGACGCCCAAAGTAGTGTATATTCAAGGCATACCACACCCCTTAACTGGACACGTGGGAAGTTCATAATAGAAAACAAGCAAATTTTTGGAACTATTCATGGAGCGGACATGCACCTCTAAACACAATTAAAAATCTTCAAAACATATAAACTTTCCTCAATTCAAATTGGGGAAAAAGTAAGAGATTATTTTTAAAAAATAGATGAATGCACAAGGAAAGTTATCTGGAAAGATCTATCTTCCATCCTATTCCCAAATGATCAAAATGAAGAGTTAAGGGGAAGATTAAGTGAAATACATGTATATGCATTAGATGAAGAGGATAGAATGTTGTGGGCACCATCCAAATTAGGTATTTACACAGTTAAAATGGGATACAAGGCAATAATGATTAAGGGATAGGCTATCCAAGCTTGGGATTGCAACCCAATTCAAGTGTGTTGTGTGAAGATACAATGGAGGTAAACCACTTATTCATTCACTATCCTTTTGCATACGCATGTTGGTTGTTCATTAGAAACAAATTAAACTAGTATTACCGTTGCCAAATAATTTGTGAGAATTATTTTCAAGTTGGCTAGTCCTGTATAAGTCATCATTGTTTGCATGCATTTAGAAAGTGGTCCCTTCAGTAGTCTTGTGGAGCATCTAGTGGGAAAGAAACATAAGGATTTTTTAGGCATGAAAAAATGAAGGTGGATCAGGTCTTAAGTAAGCTAGAACCTTCAATATCTGAAATTATGAATGCATATTTTCATAAGGAAAAAAATATTGGCTCACTATTCATAGAATGGGATTCAAATTTAATGCAAAAATGGAACAATATTGTGCTTCCTTTCAAAGGAATTTTACACCACAATCCAAAGTAGATGATTGATAGAAGTAAAATAGCATGGATACCTCCTCCATCATATTTTTACAAGATGAATTTTGATGGTGTTTCACATGGAAATCCAGGGATCTCAGGGGAAAACTTGTGGTAATAAGGGATCATAGAGGGTCTATCATTTCAGCCAAATCAATACATCTTCCAAAAGGAACCAACAAACTTGCTGAATCTCAAGCTTTATTGCATGGAATGTAGTTGGAAATGCTTTTGAAGATTGCAAACTTGTAGATTGAAGGAGATTCTCTAATCATTATTAATGCCTATAAAGAGAGAAAGGTGTATAGCTGGAAAATTAAATATGTACTTGAGCAAGCATGAAAGTTAATTAACAAGCTAAGATTTTCCTAGTTAAAACATACATACAGAGAGGGTAATCAGTTGGCAGATATGTTAGCAAATCTGGGCTATGACCAAGTACAAAATGAGATACTGTATGATAATAATACAAATAACATCATGCAAGCTTTAAAAGATATTATGAAAAAGGAAAGGATACTATAATTTGACACTTACCATAGTGAAAAGGATAGTCTCATATGTCATTGGCTACATTTTATGTGAAGGAGCCAGAAAAGTACTATGGCCACAATAAGTAAAAGGTCTCATTTATAACACTGCAGATTGATCATGCTTCAAATGTCTATCAAAGTATAATTTCTACACCCAAAAATGGAAGTCTATGAGAAAGAATTAATCAACATATGCACTGGGAATAAGATCTAGATCACATAAGCATTTGACATCACAAGTGTTATCATCCAAATTACCAAATATTTGTCATAAAGGATGCATTTTTATTAACTAACAAGTGTCAGTTTTATATGAAACATTATTTATGAAAATAAAACTTGACTATATCATCATTATAGTGATAATTTTAAGGTAATAGTTGGCACATCCAGGTGTGCTAACTGCACCATTGATAATTTTGATTTCACATGAGGCATATTTCAAGGAAAATTTAATAATTTAGCTATTTTTTGTGTTTTCCTCATCTATTAAATAAGCTGTGAGATTGATTTGGTGCTCATTCCTTCTTGCAATGTTATTAATAAAGTGGTGGCCATTTTGCAAGAAAATTAGGGTGGACAAATTTTCATAATTTTCTCTTCCTAGTGTGGATGAGTTGCAATGTGGGTCTTGGATAGCTAATAATTTTCATCTGGGATTATAATTAAAGATTGTATCAACCTTCCTTTGGTAAAAGTTAACGCAAATTTCATGTGTGTTTGTGCTTCTTCATGGGTATGGTTTAAGCTCTTGCATTGGAAAAGACTTCTAGGTTTCTTTCTAGCCTTTGGTTATCAAACATTGGGTTTGTGCTGGTTCAAAGTTGAAGTCCATTTTACCCAATATGTTATAGATTGTGGTCTTTGCAGATAATTTTTTTGTAGGTTTAGAGCACTTGTGGGTTTCTTTCAGTGTTGTGTATTTTCCTCCTTTTCAGTCTCCAGTGTTGTTCCTTGTGGTTTCAATTATGCATTACTTGGTCGTTTCTTGTGCGAATCTAACTACATTCCATTTCAAATTTACACCATGGAATATAATCCTAGAAATTATAAGGTGATGTTCTCAGTCTTGCCATGAGAGAGACCATTTTTAGGGTGTCTTAAAAAGAGAAGTTGTCCCATGTTTTCAAGGTTGAATACCCATGAGTTCTAAAATGCATGAAGACTATAATAAGTGGTGAAATCTTGCATCCCAAGGCTCAAAGGAGAATCTTTCTATCTAAATTGGTCTCAATTTTTGTTTCAAACATTATGGATATGGTTCAAAATTCCCATACTGTGCACCAAATTGTAAACAAAGTGGTACAAAAATTGTTTCTCCATAATAATGCTTTGCTGAAAAGCATTCAAAGCTATGACTTATGGCTGGGTGAAGGATACATTGGTGAAATTTTTCCTAGGCACTATTTTCTTCACAAGGTGTTTTATAATAACATTTATGATGCTATGAAATTGTCTTTTTTAGTTCAATTCATCGAGTTATATGTAGAGTGAACTCAACCATATCACTTTGAACTTGGGGGTGAAATCATCAAAAAATTCAAGAACAAGTATCATGCACTATCATTCCTAATAACACATCACTACCATCAAGCTATGCACACTAGGCCTCCTCTCGCACCTCCAAATAGGAATCTTCCTCAACCACTCTTGCCAATTTGAATGTTACAACAACTTCTTAGGCCTCCCTATTTAACCAAAATGTGCAGAATGAAGGTCAAGATGAAAACTTAGTTGGTTGTTCGTGGAGTTCTAGTTAGAAGTTGGAAATTTTTTGGTCTTTTTGGTAAAAAGAAGTATGATTAAAATAGCCCAATCATATTGTATATGGCTTGTTAATCAAACTAAAATGGAGCGTATACCAAATCTATTTCTAGGACCAGTATATATATTAATCAAAATAGTATATATGTTGTTCATATTTTGCTAATCAAACTTTTGTATAAGGTTAGTTAAAGGCCATAAAATATGGCAGAACTTTCTCTTTGAAATATGTAATTTCTAGTGATATTTATCAAGTAACCTTTTTATTATATAATATATTATGCCGGATAACAACCTTTATTAAAAAAAAACATTTATGAGAATTTGGTGATGCATTCAAGGACCAAACATCTTTCTATTTGTTATCACTGTCTAAGGGAAAAGGATATAGAGCAACAATTCATATTGGGGCATGTTCCTACTAAGGATTAGATTGCAAACATCTTCACTACTTGGAACTTTCAAATGGCACTTTTAGGTATCTCTGACAAAAGTTAGGGCTTATTGCCCCTCCTAACTAGATGAAAAGATAGTGTATCTATCTAGGGGGAGAAATTCATGTCATATAGTGTATCTATCTAGGGGGAGAAATTCATGTCATATCCTTTTCTCTTGGATTGATATAAGCTACATCTCGAGGGGAGTAGGTAGTTGGTTGGTTGTTGTTGATAGGGGGAGCATGTATAATTTTTTGAAGGAGAAGTGTAGTTGTTGAGATTGTGTTGATTTAAATGAAGACCTTGACCCTTTGTGGATTTTCCTTCTTATCTTTTTAGGTCGCCAGTGTTGCTAAGGAGGTCTTTGGTAATTTCAGTGGCTTGGCAGTTTGGTCACTTGTTAGGACTAGTTAAGAAAATGCTCCATATTTATTCACATTATTGTTTCTATTCTTGTATCTTGGTGGTCATGATTTTAGTGTTTGTACAGTGTCTTAGTTCAACTTTCATGTGATGAAGTTTACCACAAGTTGGTTTGTAAATGTTCTATCTCATGATTGTGTCTTTTGAGCTTTCGAGATGAAGTTCTTTTTGCTAGCTATTTTTGGCATGAAAGTGTGAAAGAAGTATATAGAAGTGTTACTAGACATTCATGGAATGTCTCTTTATGGTCTACACATCAATAGTTGATCTCTTTGGTGCCACATGTTGTTTGAGTTGTTTCTTTGAGTGATTTGTGGATGTCTTGCCAACAAGGCTTGTTCTCTTGCTTGCGCTACATGCTTGGGGGTTTGCACTAGTAATTGAGATTGTGTTAATATGAGTTTGGGTCTTTCCATATCCTATTAAGAATCACATTGAGTAAATTCAGATGGAAGATGTGTTTTTGGGCTAATTGGCAATGTTGCTAGTGTTTCTTCTACATGATTCCTTGTTGTTGACTTGGGATGATGCGTGCCAACATGTTTAATTTTTGTGATCACATTGGGAGATGTAATAAGTTGTTTTAGGTCCTCTTTGTCTCCTATATAGGACCACTTTCACCATATTCATGTTTTTGAGGTTGAATTGTTGAGGTCATTGCTTGTCTCTTGTTATGGACAATCCAATTTGGTGTTTTCCTTACTTGTTGAGGATATAAATGCAAGAACAAATCAGTTGAAAGTTGTGTAAGAGTGGAAAAATGTAATAAGTAATGTGATTTGTAGAAAATATAAGTTAGATGCACTTCAATTCCTCACTCAGAAGATTGTATTGTTGACATATGTTGTAAATTGAAATCTTCATGTATCTTACTCGAAGATAACGAGTCTTCCTAGTAGGTCCTTGTATCTTTCCCTAAGGTTGTGCACCTCAGTGTGCAAGTCCTTGTATCTTTCCCTAAGGTTGTGTGCCTTAGCCTGCAAGTCCTTTAGGGAGTAGTGTGTTTCTTTAGGTAGTGAGCCTTAAAACAAACTATAATATTATTCATAATTTATGATCCTCAATTTCTCTCTATGGTTTTTTCCTTGGGTTTTCCACGTATATCTGGTGTTATCTTGTGCATGTGTTTTCATTTATTTATCTCTCATTGTTGCTGATTTGATTAAGAGTTGTTAATATTTTTAAGGGTTGTTTATCTTGTTAGAAGTATAAATTTACATTATGTTGAAGGGTTTACATTTTGAAGATATTGATCCACCCCCTCTCACTATCCATGCATGTTCAACAAATAGAATTTAAGAACTCTGTAACTGGTATCATAAATTCTAGGTTTCAAAAGTAGGTAAATTTTCTAACCTTATTTTTCAAAATAGTTTCTAAAATACATCGTCGTTTGTAAGCTCAATTGACTATAACTATTACAAATAGTTAACATTCAAAAATCTAGTGCATTGTCTATTATAAGAAAGCATTTATTTTTGAAACATATGAAGAAATTTAAATGCAATTTTTACTCTAATTAACTATTGTGATAAATTTTGAACGTGACTTTCATTGCATTTTTACTTTTTCAAGAACAAATTTTTTTCACTACATTTATGCTGTCTATGAAATTTCAGGTTGCAAAACACTTGGTGTTATGAAACCTATAAGACACAAGCTATTTTAAACAATAAAACATGGAAGAAACCAATTGGTTAGTCACCCCTCACCTCATTTAGTTTGTTTTATGTGTCCCCACCAACTCCTCCTTGAGCTTCCACCCCTTTGAGCTTTCAACAATAAGAATGAAATATTTCACAAAACCACTGTGTTTCAAGCAAGCAATTATTTTTGGCATTTATTTTTAATCACATGAAGAAAATTGAAATATATTTTAAAATTCATATGATAGTGATTATTTTATTAAATATCAAAATAGTTTTTATTACATCGATGTGGGTGCCTCTAAAACCTTTAAGCATTTCTACTCCTCCCATATCAAAAATATAAACCAACCATTATCATGGTAGAGCCATTACTTTGCAATAGATATTACTAATAAAAAATTCTCCCCATAATCACTCCACCACATAGGGTCTAATATTTTTACATTCAATAACTGAGATTTCTAGCCCTTTTTGAACTCCTCTTGATTGCAATTTTATTCAAACATTATATTTTGTGCACTAATTTTTTCATTGTTTCTAAAAAAATTGATCATTATCGCATATGGTACCGTATTTGTCCAAATCCAACCCTTGGAATGTTGAACACCATTATTTCCCTCCTTTTCACAAAAAATTGGCCACCTCTCAACACCCCTTCAAAACATCTCTACTTGCAATAGTTTGTAAGAAATTCACAATTACTCCATCCACTCAAAAATTTTGCACGCCTCCAAGTTCGTGAGAGAGCACCAAAAAAATCTGTTACACTACCTTTATCCCATGTCTTTACAAAGTCACATCCTTAATGTCTAGAATAAACAAGTACATTGTACCTAGCCCCCCAAACAAGAAACATGTGGATATCATGCAACACAAGGGAACCTTTCCCCAAAATTTCACAAATTGCACGTCCCTCCATCCCAATGAGAACCAAATTTTTATGAGAAGTCTCACCATTGTCAAAATCACTCCTTTGGATTCCTACAACCAATCTGCAAAGAAAAAAAAAATATTTCTTACGTAATGTTAGGAATTAACTTTATATTGTTCACTCTTCACATATTTCCATCCCAAAATTAGTTTGATAGCATCTATGTTAGTTTATATATTGCATACACATAAGTTTTAAGCCTACTTAGGTGTCTATTAAGCCTTCCCAACTCCCAATTTGGCACTTTATAGGAGTTATTTTGTAAATAGTCCAAATGGGCTTGTTGGAAGCATTGTGAAAAAAATAGAACTTTTGCAAAAAATGAAACTCAATTTCGAGCTACCTAGAAAAAGATATGAAGCTTTCAATTTTTTCACATTTTCAAAATAATTGGATCTCTAAAAAATTAATTTTATATTTTTGGTACCATCCAAAATATTGTAGAAAGAGATGGTACTAGAGAGATTTTAAGCCCCCTGCCCCTCAGTCGGAAAGAATCAAGGCTGGAATACCATGTGACCAAGAGCTTAGAATTGAGGTTGCTTCCGCCAAGTAAGTGTAAAAAAATTAGAGGAATTTTGACATGCAATGAACAAATCATCACCCGTGATGACCAAACCATGCCTCATAATGGAGAACCAAACTCGCCCCTTAATCATTCCTTTAGATGAATGATCAAAACTATATATAAATTTTAGGGGTCGTAGGGTTTAATCATGCCTCCAAAAATTCTAGCTTGCAAGATCGAGTTGATAATGCCTTTCCAGTGGATTGTTGCATAGAAATGAATTGATAAAAAATATTATGAAAAGATTTACCTTTCAACCTGTAAAAATCCATACCCAACTTTGATACCATGAAAGAACCTTTGATAATCAAAGATTGAAAGAAAGCACAATGAACACAAAATTACTTAAATTTGACCCATATATTAGATCAATAAAGTGTACATAAATAAGAATGAGGGAGGCAACCAACCTCCATGAAATGAGGATATGAATCCTCACTCATGGAGTGGTGGAAAGTTGCCTCACAAAAATGTAGGAAGAGGTGTTAAAAGAGAATTGACATCTCTAAGGACTCCTATCTACATTGACACTTCGCGTGAGAAAGGGTCAATGGACACTCATACACTTGTTGCCCAAACACAAGTGTATTGGTGTGCTAACTATGAAATGTGGCAATTTTTCCTACAACTGGATTTCACTTAAGTGAACTGATACCCTCATCTTGAACAATTTATGCAATAGATTATTCATAATTGTAGTCTTTATTGACTTTGCTCTAGTTGTATATTCTGAATGACCATATTATCCTCTCATAATCTGATTCACCAAGCAATCTTGAAATTCAATGTTGTCGTGCACCTCAGACTTTGAAGGAATTCATGTTATTTTATTGTTTTGCCAAACATGCCATTAAATGTGGATGCATATACAAGGCACATAATTGTCATGCAAAAAATGGATAGTTCTTGAATTAAATAGTTAATTATTTACTGTAGATGTGAAAGAAACATCCCTCCATGCAATTTCCAAATGCTTAGCATATGTCTTTTAAATTCATATTCAACCTTCATGACTCAAGTTTGGTTAAGAATTAAGTTAACAGTCGGTGTAAATTCAATGGTGCAATTCTTTATGAAATGCAACCCTTACAAGGTATAAAACATTATATTTTCATAGTCAATTGTAATCATCTGGATAATAAACTTGAACTGAGTTCTAGTAGTTTCAGTCTTGTAGGCATAATTGAATATTTATTTAGTAATAAATAGAAGAACTCAACAATTTCCTAAGTAATTATATTTATCTAGATACATTGAGTGTCAAATAGACCTTCACTCTCCTAAGAGTATGATTTTTTATGAAAGATAGGGTCATGAAGATTAACGTGATATTGATAAATTATAGAGTAAAATATAGTGAAATTATTTGATTTCTATGTTTAAATCTTAAATTGGAATTAGTTCATTGGAAATGATTTTGGATAATCAATACTATACTAGTGACATTTAAACAACAATAGTTTACTTCTCATAGTGCCTTAATCCTATTCTTAGTTCTCTCAACTTCTAAACTAACATTTCCAACTCAAGGAAGACTATAAGACATAATATTCGTGTACTATATCATATATGTAGATAAACCTAAAAAGAGTGTTGTTTTACTAATATGAATATTATTTTATAAATATTAAAGTGTGAAAGCTTCTGATAGTGATAATTGTAACTAGCATAAGAATAATACCACATGTGGCCTTGAATAGATGAATTTATTAAAGTCTAAAATTTTATACAACAAATTATTTTCTATGACACAAGTGTAAACTATGAATATAGTTTCGTGTGTTCCTAATGGATCTCTAACGGGGGAAATAAAATAAATATGTTTTAAATAGAAGAGGAGAATAAAAACATAAGA
>VDFB02040116.1:0-27611 GCA_007258455.2 Sequoia sempervirens | reverse complement strand
GAACCACGGGCGAAAGAAGTAGCCAATGACACCATCCCGCTCGGCCATCTCACAGTTTGCTTTGATAATCGATGTAAGGCACGTGGCAGCAAAACGCGGCCCGAATGAAAACTCCTTCTCCATTGACCGGGAGCTTGCGGAGAAGTGACACGTGTTCAGGGGACGGAGGCTACTTTGAAAATGGGGAAAGGCCGCATGAAAAGGGGGCGAAAGACGCGTGGCCGCGTTTCGCAACCTGTGGTGCTCTCGTCCCTGCTGTTGTTTTAAAAGCCGCGAACCGCTGACACGTGAGCGAGGGTGGGCCCCGCCAGGAAATAAAGAAGGCCAATAGAAATCTTTCGCAGCCCGCCGCAGCATACTCTACTCCTGCTAGGGAAAGATTGCGCTACACCGCCACGTATAGAGATGTGGGCCCCGTTTCGCAACCCGTAGGAAACATAAAGCAACAGAAAATGAAAGACCCCGCAGGCGAGACACGTGGGTGCTCAGCGCAGCATCTCAAGAGCCAAAAGGGAAGCCGCTTGCCAAAGTTGCAAAGCGAGGAATGCACACAAAGGGAAAGATCAAAAACCTACCAGGAAGCCGAAGAAACGCGGAGACGCGCAGGCCAGCGCATGAACATGCAAAAAAAAGGGGACCCGAAGGGAGCTGAGTAGAATATTATTTCAACAGCTTTTGGCGACTAACAGGGGCGTTTCGGATAAGGAACGAAGAACCCAAAAACTCTCTGGTTCTGCAGACCAGAGCATTCCTCTCTAGGGCAAATAGAGTTAGAGTTTTGAAAGTGCAGCCTGCAAAGGTACCCATTCAATTTCGGATGGCTTTGCCATGCTGCGCAAATTCTCTTGTACTCCGCGGAGATCAATAGCTTCCTTATGAGGCAGCACCTCTGGCAGGCCAGCGCCTGCTTCTATGTGGAACAGCAGTTGAGAGAGAGGATGAATGATTGCCTCGATATCTGCTACTGTTGGGGGGCTGCCGAGTTCCTTGAATGCCTCCGGATCGTTCTCCTTCTGCTCAATGATCTCGGTAATCTGCGCAGCCGTGGCAATAGTGTCATCCTCAAGAAATGGGGACGCTAATCCCAACCTGCCTAACTCAGAGAAACTCCCTCGAATGCCATCCAGCGCTTTGTTTAGAAAAGCCGTTGCTGCCTTAGTACGCTGGAAAGCGGAGTGGCAATGAATGAACCTATTTTCCGTTTGAGCTGCGGTGTCCCTATCTTCAATACCTGCCCCGGCGAGGATCTCGTCTGAGACCGAGTATAGCTTATTTAACAAGTCCCTCACTTCAGGAACCTTTTCCAGGATGAAATGCGGGAACTGTTCCATTGTGTCATGGGCCTCCTGATTGAGTTTTAACGCCCTGTCGATGAACCAGAGGGTAGGCTGCAGATTTAGGCAGAAGGCTTTGATTTTCTCCCAGTGAGAAATGTACAATTGCCTGACCAGTGGGATGATATCCGGTTGGGCAGGGGCTGGTAGCAGGGAGGCCTTAAGCGAAGAAATCTCTGCGTCTCGTGAAATGAGAGCCTCGGCAAATTCTGCCTTCTTCTTCTTCTCAGATGTCCACAGCGCTTCATAGTTGTTCATTTGTTTCTGCCAATTCTGTTCAGCTCTAGAGTGG
The DNA here is from genome assembly GCA_007258455.2 of Sequoia sempervirens. NCBI lineage: Eukaryota > Viridiplantae > Streptophyta > Pinopsida > Cupressales > Cupressaceae > Sequoia > Sequoia sempervirens. The sequence continues at coordinate 25,985 of VDFB02040116.1, read as the reverse complement.
TTAGCCGATTGCTCTTCTAATGAAGCTTTCGCTTCTCGGAGCTCATCTTCTAGCTTGGTCTTCGTTTCTCGGAGCTCCTCCTCCAGTCTATTCTTCAAATCTTTGAATTCGGCCTCTTTTTCCTGTATCTTCTGCTGATGCTGATCTTGTAGGCGTTCCATCTCTTCGCCTTTTTCTGCCAGCTTCTGTCTGAACTCAAGGCGGAAGCGTTCAAGCTCTTCTTCCATCGATTGTAAGCTCTGTTGCGCCACTTGGTTTTGATTCTGCAAGTCCTTTAATACGGCTGGGTCGGCTACTCGGGCCTTTGCAATTTCGCCTTGAAGCCTGTTCCTTTCATTCTCTGCTGTTAGCGCCCTTTCTGTCATTCGGGCGATATCCGCCTCTAAGGATTTCTCCTTTGCCTCTAGAAAATTCACCCTGTCCTTGGCTGCCTTGAGCTGTTCATCCTTCTTTTTCAGCTGGCGACCAGTCTTTAGGAAATCGGAAGTGACCACCCGTTGTGTCTCCTCCATGATTTCGACTTTATCTTGTGGCCGGGCCATCTTCATGTCCAGTCCGACAGCATAAATATCATAGTCCTCTGGTTGCATTTCTCCCTGAGGCTTGTTTATCCTTGGGTACATAGTTGCAAACTTTAATTCCTGGCGGGCCTCGTCATACGAAGCCTGTACTCTCGGTTCGGCGGGGGCATTGTCATCCTTTGCCCTTCGTCGCCTCATTCTATTTGCGCGAGCCTCCTTCCCACAATCTATCTGTGCAATGAACTCAGCTGGTGATGAAACCAGCCCACCTGCGAAGGGAACACCGGAAGGTAGGGCGTAGGGATAGGTAACTTTCATAGGCGCCCGCATTTGCTTCTTCTGGAGGGTGACGGTTTGCGGAGAAAAGTGTGGCACGTTCCATAGCTTAGCCTGGGGGTTTCAGCCTGGCTGGATAATTGCAACGGCTGAACCGGAGATTCAGTCGTAAGGCCTGTTGGCCGAGGAAAAAGAGTCGCTGCCTGGGGCTCAGTTTGCTGTGGTGGGAAGGGATCCGTAAGCATCTCGAAAAAAGAGTGGGGGCCGATGGGAGGAATATCTTCGGATAGCGAGGTGAGGAAAGTCTGGGTGGCAGCAGTAGGCGTTAGCATGCCTGGAGGGGTGATTATAAACGGTTGGGCTTGCGAATATTGGGCAAACCCCCCAGAATAAGATGGGCTAGAAACAGAGGGTGGAGGGCTCGGACGAATGGCAGGAGTTGCCAATTGAGCAGGAGCGGACGTGAAAGAATGAGATGCAAGAGAGGAAGGAGCGAAATGTACCTGCTGACTGGTCGGCGGTAGCATTTGGATCATTTGGGACTCGACCGCAACCTCTGGCATTTGACTAGCAGCGGGTGTTTCCCCTTCGGCCGGTTCATGTGAAACTGTCCCGATAACACTTTCCGTGCGTTGTCTTTTCGCGGGGGGACACTCACTAACCTCGGCAGTCGGATCTTTCTGCTGGGGCACTAGCCTGACCGGTTTAGCGGCCCATGTGCGCGTAAGTGAGCTCCTTGATATATTAAAGCGCACGTTAGTGCCGACATAGGCGGGATGCTCGGGAGCATCACCTTCCTGCGAAGATATCGCCCTCTCTTCCTCCTGCTCATCGGAACCCTCTGCTTCGCTCTTGTTAGCGCTGGAGGTCGGGCTGGGATGGCCTTCATCCCAGTGTCTTTCGAATTCCTGGTCGTCCTTCAATTTATTATAAGGAGCCTTCAACTGCCCTGTTTCTTGGTGGTATCTCCAGAAAGCTTTTATTTTTTCATCGTTCCATTCCTCGTCCACTTTCAACTTGTTAAGCATGCTGCGCTCCATCGGAAGGTTGTCCTTGGCCACGGCCACTGGGAAGTAGAACTTGTGCCATGGGCCTCTGGTATCCGGCGTAGGGATTTGTGCCAATTCAACCAGATCTTCATCTTTATCAGTCCGGTTATTACGCCGCTTCTCCCAGTATGGTCGGGAAACATGCGTAACTCTCATATGCGGCTCAGGTAGATCATTGAAAGGGTTGTAATCCCTCTTATCATCTACTAATACTAGCCCTAGGTGTGCCAGCTTGTCGCCTAGCAGCTGATGAGATCACTTTTTGACAAGCGTTATTGACTTGAAACTCTTCGGGCAACTGAAGAATCCCTTCTTTTTGACCCTTTTGCTGCTACAAAACATGAAATCAATGACGCATACCTGCCGGTAAACCTCCAGCGCGAGCACTCTATCGGTGACGCAAGCCGGGAGCAGGAAAGGCCTGTCAATAAAGCCCCTCATTCGAAGGATCGTGAAATCCTTGCCCAGGAACCAGTCGCAAGCGGGGATGTAGCTTTGCAGAAATCCAGTCTGCTCAGTGTTAAGCCGGACGATATCACCCTCTCCGATCAAATCATTCAGGACCGGGGCTATGAAATAGTCCGCGAAGGCATAGTAGTCATATGTTGCGGAAAGGTAGGGTGTCCATGTAGATACCGGCTTTCTTTTATTCTGCTCATCAAAAATTGATAGTGGGAAAAATCGGGCGAAGAAATCCGGATTCTGATGCAGGAACATGTGGACCAGTAGGAAAGAAATCTGAATTTCGTCTCCGCCTGATAATTCTCTATTTGCTGTATCATTTCCTCGACCATGAACTCGGCAAAATCATACCAGAAAGATTCATGTTGCCTGCGAAACTGTATTGCAGGGCCCAGCTGAAAAGCCTCGATCTTTTCATCAGAATCACGGCCGCAAACAAACGCCAGCATGGATATGGGGTCCTGAAGGTCGTCGCGGAATGAACCGCGCAACAATGGGATGCTTGGTGCCTTAGCGGACACAATACCCTTCTTTTTAGTCTCCTCTAATAGGAAATCGGAGCCGGTTTTCATCCTTTTCCATATCTTTTCCCCCTTGCTTGGGCGGAAATATTCGATTTTCTCCTTTCTTGTCCTGGGGTCAGGAATGCATAACATATGCCAGATGGCTTCCTGGCTGATATGAACCCTTAAATTGCGCCCCTCAATGCAGTGGGTTTTTGGATTATAGCGTTGAACAGCTGCGTCGACCACCTCCGGGCAATAGTGCACGAATGGGACCATGTATTGTGGCAAACCGCTATACCAGACTCTACCTGCCGTTGCCTTCTCCGCCGCTGGTGCTGATAATCTTGCACAAGCCGCCTCTCTAAGAGACTTAGGGTTCCTAGCAAGCTTTGGATCATAGATATTAGCCCACTTTTCTCCAACCTTTTTAGGGTTATTCCACTCTTTGGGCTTCTCTAGCTCCTCTGTGTTGGGTCTCCTCACCTTCTGGGGTATACCAGGAGTGGCATACGCTACATCATCGTACACGTAGACCTCGGCAGAAGAACGAATAGCCGAATACAGTTCCTGGCTAATCCCTTCCTCTGCTGGCTGAGCTGAAGATTCCGCCATCTTTCTTCGCGGCAGAACTTGAAGGTTCGCTGGCCTTTGAATACGCTTGCACTGGAAATACAGACAGAAAACACTTCGCGCACTCCTTAGCTTTTTGGAAAAAGACTTAGGAACAATAAGCGTTATCATGCAATAATAGCAACTTTCCTCAAGGTGGTAGGCGAGCGCGAGCCCTTGCATTTAATTCGGCATGTACCGTTAACTCCACGACTCGTGCAAGATGAGCTGATTGCTTTTTCCGAGGTGGCCGGATTTCATCATTGCTTTTAGGATATCGTGTGATACGCCCTGATTTTTCTTGGAAATTGAGCTTGCAACTGGCCTCCTCGCGTTGTGTTAGCATGTACCGGTAATTAATATCCCAGGCCAGAATGATTACGCCAAGCAAACGATCACCGCCTGAAAGAGATACGAATATCGCCTCGGGCTCTGGGATGTGCTTGAGATTTGACACCATAGCATACGGCCATACGTCCCTTCATCAGCAAGTGCCACCCTTTTAAAGCTCAATTAATTAACTTGATTTAATTAAGCATGCCTTGAGCCGTGCTACCATGCGTGTGCCAGCCCAAAACGTGAACAAACGCAGACTCGGCCCTCGAGATTGTAGCCAATATACATCACATTGCTTACGGCGGACTGGCGTATGTCTTGTCAACTTTCTATAAATAGGCCAGTAGATAGCAAACATATACACTTTGCGTCGAGAAGTGATAGGCAAGTAGAATACTGCTAAGCGAGTCTTTTCATAGGTTAGGTAATAAGCAGCTTTCGGCATACTTAGCAGATTTAGGAATAGTCCTAGGAGAGATGGATACTCCCATTCGCCTGACCTCCTTCAAATCACAAACAGCATTTGTAGGTGAAATCTCCACCAGGAGGCTTAAGAGAATGACGAAGAACAAGCACTCGCTGGTTTTAGTAGCCATTAAGTGGGTTCTCGGCAAAGACTGTGTGGAGTATGAAGATAAGCATCGGGTGAACACCGATGTGTGCTCACACTTTGTGGCGTCTATGCTAGACATTTGTGTCCCTCGGCCTCTTGTATTGAAGCTAGTCAAAGAAATCTTCCCGAAGAAGTACCTGAACGGGCTTGGCGAGGTTGTCACACACGCTGCGTATGGAATCGGCCTGCCATCAGCCAGCGACCTACGTCGCTATATTGAAGAAGAAGCTGTCGTGGCTTGGCTACCATTCCTTAGCGGATTCCGCCTGCAGACCCGTGGTCAGCATCAGCAAAGGGTTACCCAGGCTCTTCACTTCCTGTTCAGAAGCTACAACGTGATACCATTCTACGACGTAGAGTGGTATACTGACTTCAGGGACCTGGTGTACCCACCACCGACGACAGCCGCGCTTCATGATGCTGCCAGTGCCGCCGAGGAACCTGTTGCTGAGGAAGAAGCAGACGCTATCTTGAACGCGTCGGTTGCTGCTAGCCACTCCTGCGGATAGATGGTCCTCTTGCCCTGGTGTTTGTTGATGTAACCCTCTTGCTCCGTATCAGCCTGATAAAAGGCCAACGTATATATATATGCTCTTATACTTTGTATATTTTGAAAATCGGCATTCATGCCATTTTGTAACTCAGAAACATGTATATAAAAATATACACCTCTTTTTGTTGTGAAATTTTATGCTCCTGTTTGCTTCTGCGTGCAATTTTTCTGGGTTTGCCAATTTTGTATGTTTTGTCTCTGTTTATGAGCATACTTTTGTGTTTTAAGAACTCCGGTGCTTCACCTACCAACGATGATAAGCGAATACATAACAAGTCAATTGGTTTTAGCAAAACGATAGGCCAAAAACAGGAAAGGAAAAAGAAAAAGCGTTATTTACAACTGTACAGGGTAGGGCTTGACGCTTAATGGAACAATTTAAGGTGAATCCCATTAACCGGGATTCCTAGGGGCTCCTGTTCCATATTTTCCAGCTCGAAGGCATTGTGTTGCATGCACCGAATGATTTTGAAGGGTCCTTCCCATAGGCTATCAAACTTACCATGCTGACCTGGCTTCGCAGCCCTGCTGTCGTATTTTAGCACCAAATCTCCACTTTTTAGGCCTTGGTCGGAAGCCCTTTTGTCAAACCACCGTTTGACCACCTGTTGACGGCCAGTCATGGCCTTTAGGGAATTCTCCCTTTTTTCTTGTACTTCTAATAGTTCGGCAAGCCGAACTTCCATGGCGCCATTTTGTTCTATCTCAAGAGATTTCAACAACTGTATCGCCGGAATTTCCATAGAGATAGGTAGCAGCGCTTCTTTCCCATATACTAGCTCATAGGGTGAAGTCTTGAGGACTTGTTTAGGTGTTATGCGGTTGGCCCAAAGTGCTTTTCGGAGATTTTTGTGCCATTCCCTTTGGTGTTCTGAGCCCACTTTTTTGAGAAGTCGGACTAAACTTTTGTTTGTTGACTCAGCTAGGCCATTTCCCTGTGGATAGTAGTTTGAAGATGTTTTCAGGAATATGCCATTTTTCAATGCAAAGTGACATACCTTTGTGCCTACAAATGCTCTAGCATTGTCCGAAATGATCATCTTCGGAGGGCCGAACCTCGTCACCAGAGCCTCGAGGAAATCCACAATCTCTACCTCCGTTGCCTCTTTAAGGGGAACAGCTTCAGCCCACCTTGTGAAGTAGTCTGTAGCTGTTAAAATCCATTTATGTCCCGAACTGGAAACTGGGTTGATCATTCCGATAAAGTCCAAGCCCCATTGAGCAAATGGTTCATCCGCCACGATAGGTTTCAGGGGCATCGCTGAATTCTTCCTTCGGTCGGAGAATAACTGACATTTTTTGCAAGTCTTTACCAGAGAGTAGGAATCATTGAAAAGTGTGGGCCAGTAATATCCAGCCCGTAGGACTTTGATGGCTGTAGTTTTAGCGGAGAAATGTCCACCTTCGTCGCTATTGTGAAATGCGTCGAGTATCTTCACGCCCCCAAGTAACACATCGTGAGGAGCAATACCATTAAAATTTCTTTTGAAAAGTGCGACTCATCAACGCGGTATACGCAATTGATGGGTAATACCTCTTTCTCGGGATGAGAGGTTCGGGCGGTACTCTCCGCCGCATGAAATTTATTCTATCTTCGTACCAATCGCCCTCCGGGATTCCATCCGCGACGTAGACAAGTTCTCGACTATTCCTCTTAGCAAGCATCTCCACTTCCCCGCGGTCATATACTCACACAGACCTCTGCCTTTAATAGTCCTAGTGGGCCTGACCTCAATGTCATATTCCAGGATCTTAGTGATCCAATTAGCCCTTTTTTCTGTGATTTCTCCCTCCATGATGTATTCCCGCACACTAGAATGTGCGACATATACCAGGACTTTGCTACAGGAAATTAGATGGCGGAACTTTTTAAGCCCCTTCACTATTGCGAAAGCCTGTCTTTCAACGAAGTTATAATTCACTTCATATTCCTTTAAGGTTCGGGAATAGAAAGCAACTGGATGCTCCCCTTTTCCTTCTCTATCCTTTTGAGTCAGAACAGTAGCGATACTTGACTTGCTACTGAAAGCATACATTATAAAATCTTTATGTTGATCTGGATTGATCAACACTGGGGCTGATGAGATAGCTTCCTTGACCTTCTCAAATGCCTCCCTCGCCTCCGTTGTCCATTTGAAAATTTGATCCTTTTTCAGCATTAGGGTGATCGGCCTAATCATTCCCGCAAAATCGAAATAAATTTACTGACGAAATTTACTTTGCCCAGAAAAGACTGGACACCTTTCTTATTCACCGGGAGAGGAAGCTCCTTTATAGCCTTTACTCGTTCCGGGTCAATTGAAATACCTTCCTTCGACACAACATGTCCTAACAGCTTACCCTGAGGTACTCCGAACACACATTTCCTCGGGTTTAAGGAAATCCCGAACTCTTGGCACTTTTGAAACACCAACTCCAGATGATCGAAATGATCATCTTTAGATTTGGAGAACACAGTAAGATCATCCAAATAGATTAGGATAATCTTATTGATCAGCTCGCTAAATGCGACGTCCATAGCTCTCTGGAAGGTTGCCCCTGCATTAGATAAACCAAAAGGCATTTTAGCATATGCAAACATCCCCCACTTGGTGGTGAACGTAGTCTTGTGCTGATCTTCCTCTCTTACTCGAATCTGGTTATAGCCAGAGAAGCCATCCAGTAGAGAGAACATTTCCGATCCCGCAACGGTTTGGAGGATCGACTCCATAGAAGGCAAGGGATAGTGGTCCTTCAGAGATGCTTTATTTAGGTCTCGGAAATCTACGCATAAGCGTATATCACCATTCTTCTTTCGGACTGGTACCAGATTTGATACCCAAGTACTATGTTTAATTGGGAAAACAATACGCGACTCAATGAGCTTGGTTAGCTCTTGTGCCATCAAGGCTTCAACTTTAGGGTTGACCGGCCGCTGTTTCTGTCGGATTGGCTTCGCACCTTCTGTTAGCTCAATAGTATGTTGAATGATACCAGGATCATAACCTTCCAGATCATCGTAGGACCAGGCTACTACTCCATATTTCTCACAGAAATTCATAAGCCTTTCTCTATCTTGCTGTGAGACATCTTTTCCGACCCGAAGGTTCCTGTCATCGGAGACCCGAAGATTCTCATAATCACCTTTTTCCGCCACGAACTTCCTCTTATCATTTCGGGCGTCACTACAATCAAAAAATTTTTCGAGAGTAACCAATCCTTTCGGAAGCTTATTTGATTTCAGCTGCATAATTTGTCCCTCGTAGGCCTCAGCGATCTTTGGTTGGAGTTGATCGGCAAATTCCCCTGAGTTTTGAATAAACGAGGCGATGTGTTCATCGCTCTCAAAGACTTGCCAACTTTGGTCATTATCGGGTATTGCTGGTCTAACCAGCACTCGTACTGAATGTTTGTTCGAAACAAGTCGGAGACAGGATCAAACTGAGCTCCGATTACTGCCATGCGGTCTGCATCGCCATTCTGAGCTCGGGGAATGGTCAGGATGTTGAAAGCTTCAAAACTTTCTATAAGGTCCCAGATTCGATGCCGATAGGATCTCATGCGGATATTCTTTGCTGCTGAGACTCCTCGGACCTGATTAACTACCAGTTCTGAATCTCCGAATACAATCAATTGTTTGATACCCATTCGTTCCGCTAGGCTTAGGCCTTGGACTAGACCCTCATATTCAGCCTCATTATTTGAACAAGCAAATTGGAATCGGAAGGCCCTCAGCAACTTTTCATTCTGTGGGGATATTAGACATATCCCTGCTCCAGCTCCAACTTTGCTCCTTGCTCCGTCAAAATATAATGTCCACAGCTCACTTGCTTGGTCATCGTCGGGCTCTTTGACGACCTTCGGAAGAACTTGGTCTTCGTCATAGATCACATATGTGCCTAAACCGGTAGCATGATAATTTCGAAGGGATCATTATTTATATGTTCACTCAACAGAGCGTCTTCGCTATCACTTCGGTCTCCGTTGACCTTCTCCTCCTCCAGCAGTTCAACATTGTACATGTCTTGCTTGGTGATGGAGGTATGTGCCGCTTCAAAGTTAATCAGGGCCTCGTTCGCCACATGTTCGGAATGCAGAGCCTCCGATTCTATCTTCATCTTTGCACCATGTTTGGTCCTAAGTATTAGATGTGACCAATCTAAAGACAAATAGCCGCCCACCTTTGAAGTAAACTCTCGAGAAAGGCAAAGACCAAACATTGGCGGAACATCTATGATCACTGTATCTTGCGGGACCGTGATACTCGGGCAGGCAAATAGAGTCAACGGAAGTGCTTTGATGACACCCACAGTATCAACCTTATTTCCATCTAGCTGCATCACCCCTTTCTTCATAGGTTCGTAGCTGAGTCCCAAGGCTTCGGCTATTAGTTTTGGCATAACCGTGGTACTAGCGCCAGAATCAATCATAGCGTTGTGTAATAGTTTCTCCCCTATAATGAGAGTCAAGAAGGGTTGAGGTTTTGGCCTACCTCCGCCTTCCGCATGGGATTCCATCGCTTTGTTTGTGACAACCTTAGTTGGTGGCATTTGATAAACCGCCTCGGTACTGGCCAAAGGCTCGGTTAGTGTTGGGTCCATCTGTTGCTGAAGAGCTTTTTGGAGTATGGTCTTCTGCTCCGGGATAGCTAGAATGTCCCATAAAGACATATTAGCAGGTGATTTCTTCAACTGCTCCACCACATTAAGAGGTGAGGAGCTCGGAGATTTCTGCTCCTTGGCTTTTGTTATAATAATTTCCTTCCGCCGTTGAGGAGACAAGGATTCGGTCGGGCCACCAGGAATTTGATCTGAAACGTCCTTGCACTGCGGATTGTCCGAAAGTGAAACCACGGCCTCACCGGTGAATCTTCTCTTGGAGCGTGTATTATAGTCAGACTTTACCCGCGGCGTTTCGGCAGTGGACGTGTCATTCGCAAACACCATTTCCTCGTCTTCCATCCATGAGAAGAGCGCATGATCAGGAACAATGTCGGACTCTTGCTCCAGGGACATTCCTTGTATTTGCGCGGTAAGGACCGCATTCTCCATTGCCGGGGCATATCCGTATTCTTCGCTCTCTGTCGCAATCCCTTGACTACGTTGCTCTGCTATCCTTTGTTGTAAGTTGCCACGCGGACAATTTCGGGGCATATGCGCATCGTTGCAAGGGAAGCACCATGGATTGATGTCATCAATAAGATTATTTTGTCCCGCGGTTAATTCTCTGCTAGAGCTTGGCGACGCTCCTGCCAGTGGCGTAGGCACCGGAACTATTTGGTTCATAGCCGCCGTTGGTGAGTTAGTGCGATGCGCATTCTGATATTGATTCTGCTGATAGGTAGGCCGCCCACCTTGGTAGTTCTGATACGCAGGCCGCGGAGGCATTGCTTGATTCCGCTTGAGTGTTGTTATATCATTCGCCATAGTCCGTAGCATCTCCTTGAGGTCGCCCATTTCATTCTTCGGAGAACTTGATGTAGAGGCCAAGTTTTCAGGAGCGGCTGTATATGAGTACGCTGACTGGGGAGTCGCTGGCGCACTGGTCGACGCCACCTCTTGTGCCACGTTTGATATCTCAGGAAATATCGGCATAACAGGTCGAGGAGGCAATTTTCCGCAGTCTATCAAGTGATTTTCTGCTTTGATAGCGGTGGCATATGCATCTGGTAGAGTAGCTCCTCCCAGAGACTTGATCATCATAGAAATGTCGGGATTGATGGACTTCAGATAGAACATGAACGCCAAATCTGGGGTAGGGCGGATGGTCACGGGAATCCTCCGCCAACTCGAGTGAAATCGGGCATTGAAGTCCGTCAGAGCCTCCTGGGGTGCTCGTTTGATGACGGATAACTGATAATATAGCGAAGAACGATCTCCGTCATTTGAAAACCTTTCATAGAATGGATCTCCGAGGTCATCCCAAGTGCGAATGGTATTAGGAGTCAGTGTTCGGTACCACTCCAGGGCCTTGCCTTTGAAGGACGCAGCAAGGAGCCTCAGGGCTACATTCTGCGCCGTGATACCATGTACTAGGCATACATCCGCTACATCCTGCAAATGCTCTGCTGGCGTTTTTGTGTTATCTCCGGCGAATTTGGGAAGAGCTTTCAGGGCCGAAACCGGTATGGCACCCCAAACAGCAGGTGCTACCGGAGCTACAAGGGGACTCCCAGCATCCCATGCTACATAATTTCTGTTCGCGGCCGGCAACATGGTGAGAGGAAAGGGTGGTGGGAATGGAACGGTTACTAACTGATTTGCGGCCTGGACTGTCCTGGATGGAGGCACTAGTAAACCTGGGTTACTTGCAGTTTGGGATCTAGTTACAGGCCGATGGCTCATACACCCTTTTAGAAGACGATTTCATTAGTTTGGGTCCCACCGGGCGTGCCAGAAAAAAGGACAAACTGTTGACGCCAAAAATTGACGGGATAACAGTGCCTTTATGGGAAACTCAGTTCAAGGGGGACCCCTTTGCGCCAAACTGAGTGACCTCCAGATTTTAAAGAAGCCGGCTTCTTCTATATAATGGTTTTTGGAAAGGGAAAAGGAAGCAGATATAATGAAACAAATATTAATCTAAGGCGATGCGCCAAAGCTTTTTGATAGGCACGATAAATCATAGACTCAAGGGCTTGAATGTTATTGATATGTTCCAAAACACCGGAAGCTTAAAGCAATAGCATAAACAGTTCATTCAATTGACATAAAACAGTATCGCATACATTCTTACTGCTAAGAAGAGTCATTAAGACATGATTTAGACCAGCAAGTTTGTGTTCAATATATAGAAGTCTCCTCAAATGAAATGCTTAAGACAATAAAAAGCACAGTTCACAGTTTAATCAAGACATAAAAAGCAGAAAGGCCGAACAATAGGCACAGTCTGAAAGTATCTTGCAAATAAACATGCAAAAGAGGCCTGGCGTCTCTTGCTAAAACCAGTATTCTTCCTGTAAAATCTTGGACCATTTTCCCTCAACAGAGGGAGTATATATAGCCGGAGAGCAAAATCCCACCGCCTGGAGAGTTGTAACAGAATGATTCCACAATCCCCCGTAATGATGCCCGGATAAGAATATTCCCAATGCCGTTATGAGAGCAGCCAATCAGGGTACAACATCCAGTTGGTTAGTTACAGGCGTGCCCTTTTGGAATGATGGCAGTGGTCCCAACCAGGCTTCGAAGCGACGAGTGTCATCCACCGCCTTAGAGAACCACGGCGAGCAGCAGTCAATGACACCATCCCGCTCGGCCATCTCACAGCTTGCTTTGATAATCGATGTAAGGCACGTGGCAGCAAACCGCGGCCCGAATGAAAACTCCTTCTCCATTGACCGGGAGCTTGCGGAGAAGTGACACGTGTTCAGGGGACGGAGGCTACTTTGAAAATGGGGAAAGGCCGCATGAAAAGGGGGCGAAAGACGCGTGGCCGCGTTTCGCAACCCGTGGTGCTCTCGTCCCTTTGTTGTTTTAAAAGCCGCGAACCGCTGACACGTGAGCGAGGGTGGGCCCCGCCAGGAAATAAAGAAGGCCAATAGAAATCCTTCGCAGCCCGCCGCAGCATACTCTACTCCTGCTAGGGAAAGATTGCGCTACACCGCCACGTATAGAGATGTGGGCCCCGTTTCGCAACCCGTAGGAAACATAAAGCAACAGAAAATGAAAAACCCCGCAGGCGAGACACGTGGCGCCCAGCGCAGCATCTCAAGAGCCAAAAGGGAAGCCGCTTGCCAAAGTTGCGAAGCGAGGAATGCACACAAAGGGAAAGATCAAAAACCTGCCGGGAAGCCGAAGAAACGCGGAGACGCGCAGGCCAGCGCATGAACATGCAAAAAAAGGGGAACCCGAAGGGAGCTGAGTGGAATATTATTTCAACAATTACCAACATTAATTGTTGCATATCCCTTCATCATTGAATACTTAAAATTGTTTTCAATGTCTATGGAAATTTAGTATGCTTGATGCAATGTAGTAGGATCTTTGTCTCTTAGTAGGTAACTCAACTTTTTGTCAAATGCACCCAAGTACACCAAAAAACATTCAACATCATTTGGTCATCTGCTTGCAGGGATCTCTCTTATTATCTTTGAGAATATGAAAATGAAGGAACCAAATCATCCTCTTCCTTCTCCATACTCATGAATTTTTGTCTAATTAAGATTGGGTCAATCCTTTCTCCAAACTATTCCATGAATATTATCTTGAACTCCTCCCATGAGTGTATGGAGGAAGCTGGAAAATAAGAGAACCAATCTCTTGCATCTCCTCTTAAGGATTGAACAAATAATTTCATGACATCTTCAAAGTCCATTTCATAATCTCCCATTATATCAAAAAAAATTTGGAGGCGTTTGCTTGTCAATTCAGTTTTTGCACCATTGAACTTTGGTATCTTATCTCTGATCTTAGGTGGTACAACATTTGGATAACCACAAATGTTATAAAAAATAATGGCTCTATACCTCTTAGTACTGAAATTCTCTTGAACCAAGAAAGGTTTTCCATCATGCATGGTTATATTCATGTCTCCACCAAAATGTGTAGCTTGACTATGCATACTTACTCCTTAAAAGAGGATTATAATTTTTTCTTTGCAATTATACAATGCTACACAAGTTCTTTTCAACAATTACAACCATAATCCTTTACAATGCACATATCCTATGAATTTTTCTTAAGATCTTACAATATAGCATGCTTATTTATGATAATTGAACCATCAATTTTATGCGTTGGGAATGATATGACTCTCTTTGCTCAATTAGGGTTTTTCACTTAAAGGAAAGAGATAGATCTCACACCAAAAATCTAGGCAGTTCAATCAAACTAAGGAATGTATGATGTAACTATGTCTAAATGAAATGATCTAGATGCAACAAACTAATAAAATGGATTGGTTATTAATGTAAAACTATTGAAATGCATGTTTTTTTAAAACACATTATGTAATGCAAAACACCAAGAAATGTAAACAAATTTGAACATAAATGGATGAAACTGAAACTGTGCACCTGAGATCTGGATGGAGATTGGAAATGACTTCTAGAATGCTATCGATCCTAATTTTTAGGCTTTGTGGTACTCATTTTCTATTCTAGGAAAATCAGCCCTAGTTCTGTGAAACTATTCTGAAGCCCATTTGAGAAAAATGGATATCCAAAAATGTAAAAAAAAACCAAAATCAAGCCTAGAAGTGGGATTCATTTTCCACACATGGAAAATGAGTCCACTTTTGAATTTTTGAATATTCAAAGTTGGAAACAAGAGCCTTCGGTCTACACTTTCTACTTCTCCTGTTGTCTGGTTCTGATATTGTCAAATTTAGGCCTAAATGTAACTTTTTTTTGATATTTTGACTTATCTAATGAGGAGATGACTTGAAAAAATTTGCAAGGAAATCTTCAATGATTTCTAAGCCTCCAAGATGTCTAAATCTATAAACACACAAGACAAGAAAGAGAAATGTTGGATGTTAGGGCATGGGGGTTTGCCTTAGTGAAATCCCTTTTAGGTAATTAAACCAAAATGGAGAAATAATTTAATGAAGCATGCAATAATGGATTTATTACCTTACCATGATGATTGATCTTGAATGTTTGTAGAAAAACATAAAGAATCTTCCCTTAAATTTCTTAGGAAGCTATCTTGATGACTTGCAATAATGAAACCCTAACTCGCTTGACTTGAGATAGAAAATAAATGATGAATGAATGATAAAAGATGTGTGAATGAGTTATGAGATGTAAATTAGGGTTAGGAGACTTTTTTTTTAGGAAATTCACCTTATTTTAGTATAAATTGGATCCCCAAGGCCAACATGAAAAAAAAAAACTTAAATTCCAAAATTTCCCACTCAAAAGTAAAAAATGGCCCAAATGGGACTCATTCGCAACCTTGGGTGAATCAGTCCCACCTAGTAGGGACTCATTCACCACAAGTGGAAAATTAGTCCTAGTGGGGCCCATTTTCTAGCTGGGTTGTTAGGGAATGCATAAATTAGGTTTTTATTCAATGATTTTATTAGATATTTGATCAATTCAAGCCTCAAGATGCACAATATGGGGTAATAGGGGCCTATTAATGATGATGCATGTAATACCCCCATGTTGTGGATACTCTTATGTGTTGGTTTGATACTAGTTTGTGATGGTGATTAGTTCACCGACTTGGTTGTGTGTGGATTCATAGTTTAGTTGGTTGTTGCATTTGACATTATTATGATGATTTATGATACTTTATGTGGTGGTTAGATTATTTGATCATGTTATGGTTTCCTTTAATACTATATATGTTGATTTTCTGATTCTATGATGTTATGTTTTCTAATGTGGTTGTTAGTGAGTCTTGGTGAAAGGACAGAGTAGCATCACTCGCTTGCGAGCGCCCTACTACCCCAAAATCTCCTTTCACGGTGTGTCTACAATGGAGATTTACATGCTACTTGACATTTATTTGTATGTAGGAATTGTAGGAATAAAGTCTTGATTCCACCTATTTCAATAGGACAGGGTGAACATTAAATTAACCCAACGGGTACAATGTTGAAAAAAGGGAGTTGATAAGAAAGTGTCCCCATCCCAAGTTCATCATCCCATTGTGAGTTTTGTTGTGTAATGATTTAGGTTTTGTCCTAGTCCTTGTATTGTTTGATTATTAATTAATTATTTTATTTATGGTTATTGGTCATTTAATTAATCTTTATGTTATAAGATTAATTAGTGTTGTTTTGTTGCTTTGAATTAATTGCAAGTTAGTAAAATGTTGAATTTAAAATATATTGTAAATTAAAAAAAAAGGTTATTTAAATAATTAAAAGTGTAAGTAATTAATTTAAATTAGTAATGATGATGATAATTGTATATTATCTTTTTCCTGACATTAAATTAGAAAATCAGAAGGGAATATCTTGTGAGGATAATATCATGTGGAATTAATTAATTATTAATTAAAATGGTGAGATAAGTGTGTGCTTTTAAAAGTGGAAAAAGAACCAATGAATGTTGAGGATTTTTTAGGAAAAAGATGAAGAGCTTTATTTATTATTGTTTATTTTTATTGTGAAGGGGTTTTTAGACACACAATGGTTTTTCTAGTTTTTGTTTGTAAAAGAAAAAGAAAATTAGTTTTTTTTTTGGGCTTCTTGGTAAAGATTGTTTTATAAGAAAAGAAGAAAGGATTGGTTCAGAAGGGAGTTGAAGGTAGGATATTGAGAAGAAGCCATAGAGGGGATTCAACATCAAACGAAGGACTCCAGGTTTTTTTTCCAAATTACTATTTTCTTAAATTTAATATTTTGTGAACAAAATCTTATTACCATGTTGAAAATTACTTTCTCTATGTTTTGAAAGAGGTTTTCTGTGATTGAGAATTTGGTTGTTAAACCTTTGTTTTTCTCTATTGAAAACTATTGTTAAACCTTTCAAATTTCTTCAGTAAAATTGAGATGAGGAATTATTGTTTGGAAAGAAAATCATTGTTGTTATTATGTTGAATTACTTTAGAAATAAAATCATTCTGTGAATTCGTTGAAATTGCATGCCTGGATGTTTATTGAGTCTAATGAACAAAAAAAATTATTATATTATTGTTTTTGAATCTCTGGTTGAATATATATATAAAAATATAAATTATATACTGTTCTTTTATAAAAAAAAATTTGAATCAATATATGATTCAGACTTCAAAGTTTTATATCAAAGTAAATACATTATAAAAAATGCATTTTTCTAAATTTTGTGTTTTTTCTTTTTGTCTGAGAACAAAATTTGAAAAAAATAAAAAAATTTAAATTTTGTTTGATTGGGGGGTGGGTAGTCGGCCAGGCTGTACCTCCCATGGGCCTTGTGGTTGGCTATACGTAGCCACCACTGGCCGTGCACAATAGCTGAGGCTATTGGGTGCAGTCCGATGGGGGCTGCATACCCCCACAATACTGTGTACTGTGACCTCTTCATGCATTGTGTGTGTTTCCTCCGCACGGTTTTCTCTTTGGGGATAAGTTTGCTTGAATTTGATTTCTTTTGGTATTAAATTTTGATGTAACTCACATGCGATTTTTATGTTATATATATATATGAATTCTTTGGTTAATTTTTATAATGAGTTTAGAATTTTGTATTTTAATTTATATTATCTAATTATATATATATATATACATATATATGTATATAGGTATAAGGATGTATATATATATATGTATGTTAGATGGATATTTATATTGTTGTGGTTAAGAAATAATTTGATAAGTTTACAAGTTGCAATGTTATAATGTAATCGAGAAAATTAGGGATAAATTATGTGCTTTAATTTTAATTGTATTTTCTCGAGCAATTGATTTATTTATTGGAGAAATTTATTGTGTATTGAAATGGTTTTATGGCGTTGTTTATGTATTGGTTACTCTTGAGATTATTCATTTAATTAATTTTGATTTTTCTTTATTTCGGGTTTTTGTATTGCGGGTAAACCCTGGAGTTAGTTTATCCTGTTATAGGAACTTAAGTTGTTGATTGGGAACTTCCAGAGGTGGGGATATTGATGTTATATTTGATCTTGCAATTTTTTTTGGCCTATGTTCTAACTTTGGTTGTGATTTGAGTTACTCATGGATTGTACTATTTATAGATGTGTTTCATATGTTTTTGGCGAGATGGTTATGCCTCGCGGATGTTCCATTGGTTGGTTCGGTATTTCTTGTTGGTACAATCCTTTTGTGTTGGATATTTTATGTTGTGTGTCTAGAGAGAGTGACTCTAAGTGGGCGCTAATGCACAAAGGGGCTGTCAGGGTAACCCACGTAGAGTTAGAGTAATCAGTGATAACCTAAGTAATTAATTATGGGTGGGTGGTTAAACATTAATAAGATAATTATGAAGCCTCGTTTGCCTGTTAGTGCTATTACAAACTAAAGGGGACCGAGAAGGCCATGGTTGGAAAGATCATTGCCTTGTCTTCACGAGAGGTTAACAATTCCACATGAGTAACCCTATGGAGCAGCGCCTTGAGATAGGTTGTTAGGAGAACCATAGATGGAGGCGACACTTTGAACTAGGTTGTCTGGATAATCCATGTATAGATGGAGGCGACACCTTGTGATATTCTTTCTGGATAATCCATGTGAAGCCATGCGATGACACTCTCCTCTAGTATTCCATTTTAGTTGTTTTATTGAAGTCCTCTAGAAGTGGTCTATTGTTATGTCTTTTGGTGATTTATCATCGTTTAATTTTCAATGTGGTCTAGTGATATTATGTTATCTTGTCTATAGTTAATCTTGTGTTACTATTAGACGTGATTAGTCGAGGATCCTTCCTTATTTACTCCCAGCATGGGGGTGGTTGGGTGGAACATGCTACACACCCCATTGGGTCCCCTTGGATCTAGGTGTACTATTTAGTGCAGGGTTTTGGCAGATGTTGTTGATCCAGGATTCATATGCTCCAGATGTGTATTTGTACTACTGATGTATTTTATTTATTGATGTATCTCTCCCATGTGTGTTGGGAAGACCTTGATGTAATTTGTTTACATGTTCATTATGTTGTACTATTAGACTGATGTAATGTATACTCATGCTATGTAATCATTCTTGAACTACCATTTGTAATTTCTGATCATGTTATGTTGTATCTGTGGAAATATATATATATACTTAATATCTTCATGATTAATTTACTCTCTTATGCTTATATGGATTACTCCTATTAATTTGGTTATTGTTAATGGATGTTTTAAATGGTGATATGGGAATAAATGGATTTATGTTATTGGTTATTTAATGTTTAATCTATTATCCTTGTTATGGGTAAGTTTAGTAATGTCACCTCATGTACCCCAAGGGATTTAGTTGTGCAACTTAGAACACTG
This sequence comes from Sequoia sempervirens, assembly GCA_007258455.2. Taxonomy (NCBI): domain Eukaryota; kingdom Viridiplantae; phylum Streptophyta; class Pinopsida; order Cupressales; family Cupressaceae; genus Sequoia; species Sequoia sempervirens. The sequence continues at coordinate 7,210 of VDFB02040116.1, read as the reverse complement.
TTATGTTGGAATACTTAAGTACATTTCTTATGTTCTTTAAAAAAAAAATTGTTGCATTTTTAGTTGTTGCTTTGGGGTTTGCGCGATGGGGCATTACAATGCAATGGTCAATTAGGTCTTGGGACTTAAAATTCAATGTGAAAGTGTGATTAAATACACTTTACAACACAAAAATGAAGTCCACTTAGCCTAGAAAAGCACAAAATACAATGTGAAAGTGTTATACACATTACAACACTAGATTAAAGTTAAGTTTAGTTTAAAATCCTTCTAGATTGATGTGAAGATGTATTTAAATACATTTTATAATTTTGAATTAAGGGAAAATGGGTTCATTAAGTCTAGAGAGGTGTGAAATCCTTTTACAACACTTTACAACACCTTCACAAGACATCATTAGATGCATTTTATTCAGTTTGCAAGGGTCCAAGACCTAGTGTGGATGTGTAAAACACCTCACAACACCAAATCAAGGCCTCATTAAGTCCAATTTTTCATCAATTATTCCTAAATCAAGCAAGTTTCCTTTTTTCTATGATACAATAATAAACTAATTTCAATTCACATTCAAAAGGCATGCTAAATTTTCACCATTATTCCCTGATCTAGTGCTAATTTTCTTAATATGGAATCATTTACAATGTGAGCACTAAAAATTTATCATATTTTTCTTACGAACATGATCAAATTATCTTCAATTCTATGAGAATACCTAGAATTTTCCACCAGCCACCTATCCTTTATCTCTAAATCTGTAGATCTAGAGATTTGATGTATGCTTTATCAGGTTCTTTAGTTAGAGTCGCCACCTCATCATGGAGGATTAAACTTGAAATGGGATGAAGTTTCTTAAAAAGTAGGACCTTTTTTGGGTTTGCTTCCATAGTGGAGTCACTTTCAGATCCCTCAAACTTTGTTGCAATCAAATCTTCTACCAGGTTCAAGAATTTATCAATATTTGAAAAATATGTTTAGAATTAGCACACCATTTGACTCTATGATACAAGTATCTATGTCTAGAGAGTGGTGATTATCCCTAGTAAAGTTACCATTTTTTTGGTGTTCTTTCCAGTACACCCTTAGAATTCTCTAAGGAGCAACCAATTCCTATAATCAAGAATCCATAAGATGAATGTCCAGCTTAATGAGTAATGTGCTATAAGGACTTTACTCCTTCACTTCAGGCTTTGTGGGCCCTATGAGGGTGTTCCTAATTATGTTCATTGTGATCTATCTGGTAAAGAACACATCAACACATAGATTGGTTCCTATAAAGGGAAAAAACATAATCCACTAAAATATTGGTTGATCTTTGTGTAAATAATCATTTATTCACTAGCAACAAGAAAGTAATTCAAGTACATGGCTTGTGGTTAACAAAATTTAAATTAATTGTGCTTTGATTTTAAGTCCATAGTAAGGTAATTCATCAATACATTCAATAGTAAATACTTATGATAAACATGCTAGTGTTTCATCAATTGGGAAATGGAGTCAAACAGGTAACAACTAGTAATACATAAATTCTTTAACTATGATAATAATGAACTATTTTCACAATGCCTTGTATTCTGAAAACTCACAATTCATAAAACATGACTTCTTATCAAATCCTTTGCAAATTCTCACAAATTTATGACTCTATTCAAGAATTGAATTAACTCTTTAAGTGAAGGAAGAAACTAGGACACGCGTTCAAATAAGTATTTGACAATAAAAAAAATACAATTGATATTTCATTCACAATTTGTAGAAGTTTATAATAGGAGAGTAAATGTTTTGATATAAGATTTTTTTCGATATCAGTAATTTCTGTAAAACTACTTTAAGATTATTACATATAAGATTTGATACCAAGACAATTCAATTGTTCTATTCATTGGCATCCTTTCTACACCTAATTTCTACCAGGACCATATACTAAACTCAAAATTTTTAGAACCCTTTACAATGAACCATGAAATCCCTTTTATAGCACAAAGGAGCAACAAGCATCTAAATCAAATGAAATTACATTACTAAAATGTTTCATTTCAGCACCAATTTGAATTTCATTTCAAAATTCCCCACATGGTCACCTGCAATCATTTGTTGAGTATGGTGACACAAAATTGATAACCACCATCAAAAGGAAACTATCGATGCCGCCAAAATTTCCTTTACTTGCCAGCTAAGCCTCACATTCAACTTTGACATCACCTTGGGTGTCCACAGTCAGCATGAAAACCAAAAACCAACAACACATGCAAAGAATAGAAGAAAAGCACCATGAAAATTTATCATTCAACACAAAAATTGAAAACCCAAACACCAATTCTTTTAACCAAAAGAAGGACCAACACCAGAACCTGACCCATGGTACGCGTGCCCACTTCACATCCTTGCAAGAGGTGGGGAAGAAAATTCTACTCACTCCTCATCTTTTTCACTACCATTCATAGAGGCATCATGCCCACTTGGAGTTTTCATAGATATCGACGGATCCAATAATTATACTTCTACTCCTAGGGCTACCACTTGATTTGGCATCATAAGATACTTTTGATAGCCCGATTCTATTTCCATTGCACTTTCTAAAGGGCTATCCATGATGGAAATTGGGGAGATCTATCTTCCATAGGAGCCTCAACCATACCTTATTTGTCTTTGTACTTCGGGTATGAACGATCCAGGCTCTTTTCCTTTCTCCTTTGCCTTCTCTATAGCGACACCATGGTGTCTTAGCCTACTACTGCATATAGTAGGAACACATGAATACTTCTCACTAGGGGCTTTCTCCTCCAATATTGGAATAAATTTAGGTACGTTTTGCTCATGTATAGAAAATCGCCATGAGGCTTCTGCACGTTGAGTCTTGGAGACCTCCTTACTGGTACAGTAGAAGTGGTTGCCTTGCTCATCTTCATTGCCTAGCAGCTTCTCAGAATTGCAATGGAACACTCTTCAATCTCTACACAAATTCATAAAAATTATAAACAACTAATTGCAGTGGTAAAAATGCCAACCACTCCATCTATATTTATCAAGCAATTTTGATGGTGTTTGATCATCAATTTTGGTGTCACACGCTCGAGGAAGAAATTAATCATTGGCATTGATTTAATCACCTTTAATCACCTTGGTACTTGTATATTTGTATATCATTCCTCATAATAGCTACGAATGAATTTCTCGCATGCACGAGGACCCAATTGATCACTCTTGAAGAGCGCACATAGTGTAGGGGCACCAAGAGCATTTTATGTAAATATTGAAATTGAAGTCTTTTGTTAGTTTTAGGGTGTGTGAGTTTTTTTGTGTGTCAATAATGCCATAATAGGCCATCTCTTAGTGGTTTTAGCCTATTTGGTGATTTTGAGGTCTTTTGTTAAAAATTGAAAAAAGTTGTAAAAAGTTGTCAAAATGATGCAATGTTGTAAAGTTGCAAACTTGCAACAAATTTGAATACCAATGGTCAAGTTGGTTGAGAAGGAAGTTGAAGTGGTTGATTCAAATGTTTTTTTTGGTTAGAAGTTTAAATAGTCCTCTCTCAAGTTGAGGCAGAGGTTAGGTACTTTGTATGGGAAGGAGAATCAAGACAATTCCCTGTTTCTCAGAAATTTCTATGTTTTTTGCATTGAAATCTGCAAATTCTAGTCATTGTACTTTCCTGTACAAGGTTCCCCTAATCTCTACTACTTTGAATTAGATGGATAATTGAGTGAAATCCAATTCCCATATATTTTGGTTGGTTTTTGAAAAGTTTAGTGCATTCTATTAATAGATTTCTGAAAATGGGACTGTGTAACCAGATTTAAGGGCTTTGAAGAAGAAAAAAGGAAATATTTGGCCATTCCACCTATTTTACTTGTTGTGGCTTAGTGTAATGGCACCAATAGGGTTATATTTTGATTTAGGATGGGTGGAATGAGTAGGGGAGGCATGTTGGTGGTTTTTAGGTGATGCCCTAGTTGGCATTTTTGAGTGTTTTTGGTGAAATTGAGAGGCTAAAAGGTTGAAAAGGTAGAAATACTTGGGGACAGAGGAATTTTATGAACTTTTAAGATTTTTAAAACTTTTATAAGATTTTTTGAGGCCTTGGTTGGCCATTTGAAATCTCAGAGCATGGATTTTCAATAAACCCTTATGAAACTTGTGAAAAAGGAGGGTTTATTGGTTAGGGGTCTTGGAAGCCATTCCATTGAGTAAATGTTGTGGAATAATGGGTTTTGATACCTGGTGAGAGTGTTACAATTGATTTTTTAGGTTGGTGATATGTTTACATAAGGGTTGCCTTTTGGGATAGTGTAGAAATCCAATTTTGATGTTGTTGGTCCAAAGAGACCTAATGTGATTTTGTGATATGTCTTTCAAGACAATAATGGGTGTCTAAAAAGGTTAGGGATTTGTGAGTTAGAAGTGATAACTAAAATAAAAGTTCCAAAAACTAGGCCTACACACCTATTAGAGGAATTATGAAGTTGTGAAAGAATTCACCCTTGAGAGGGGTTTGTGGATTCAAAAAGTGGTTGAAACATATTAAATTGTGTTGGTTAGTTGAAAGACCTCCCTAATCTACAACAAAATGCCATTAATTCTTGTTGGTTGCAGAGAAAAATGGCTAGCACATGAGTATTTCTAATCTTTTAAATGTTGGTCATCAATTTTAGATTGAGATGAAAGATCGAGCAGCCAGGATGAGGTCAAATCAGGTTTAAAAACCCAAGACCATAGCTCATAATTTTATGGCCAATAATAATCTCTTGACTGGGAGCCACGTCATTCATTCAACAAGATCTACCACATTCTGCATGATAGGTAGGAAAAGCCATGAATCATCCTTTCGCATACCTCACAAGCTTTCAACTGGGCATTAATTAAATGCTATGAGGTGTGTGATGAATGGAAAGGATTGATCTTTAACCTTGCATAATATCCATCGATCTCCCCATCATTGATCACCAAGCACTTATACAAGGGTCAACCCCCACATGGCAAGGACACACATCATAATATCACAAACCTCGCATGTCTTATGATAGTTATCCATTAATTCCCGTGCGATGTGCAATGGGTGGCAGGGATTAGATCTTCAAATCTAATGAGCCATATTCTTGCACATGGGATATGTTAGTTTTAATATGGGGCCACAACTAGGCCAAAGGTAATCAAACCCTTGAGGACAATTTAGGATATAATTTTTATAAGGTAGGGGTTCATAAATAAAAACCTCTAGCTCATCCTTGGACATAGGGCTTAACAATCATTATCCAAGTCATGATTTTCTCAAAATTTTGCAAAAATTTTGGGAGTGCTATCAAAGGGATAGTATATATTTCATGCTTCTATTTTAGTTATCTTTTTTTCTTGTTATAAATTTTGAGTTTTTTGTGGTAGATTTATTATCTTCAACATAAAAAATTTAATATTTTTTTGATTTTAAAAGAGGAAGGTTTTTAAATGGCCCTAATTCCTTTTACATAAAAATATGTAGCATTCAACACAATGAAACAAGGAACAAACAAGGAACAACAATGCAACATGATAGAATAGAAAGCACAACCAGAAAAATAACAACTAAAAAGGACTATGGAAAGACTACCAAAAATATAGCATTACAAAGCAAGAAACACCACACAACCAACACTAAGTCAAGGTGGTCTAAATTTTTTTTCCAAGTATCTTTGTTGTATCATAAGACAAGGATTCCTCTCAAAAAAATATTTTCATCTTTTTTTAGAAGGGGCAAGATCACTAACTGAACCATCCAAGCCCAGAGTATCAATAGAGGATTCAAACATTAGAACTTCCTTCTCAAGTTGCTGAGATGGGGTGGTGAAATCTTACCCAATAGCTTGCATCTTTTTTTTTCCTTCCAAACAAAGTGTTGTTTCTCATTCCTCAACTAGGTAAAGGGGGCATGACCCACTTTACCACAAGAATGAAAAATAACTAGAGAGTATTCATATTCAATCTGCTACACCCACTTACCAAAATTTGAAGATAAGGTCATCTTAGTGTGGAGAATAAGGTTAATCTCCACTAACACATAGAATTTGCTGGAAACAATCACTTAATGAATTTGTTGATCTTATCAATAGTACAAAATTTCCTAAAAGATTTAACAATACTCATAAAAATATTTTCATTTCAAAACTCAAAGGCAATCCTAGCAAATGGACCCAAATAGGAAACATAAAAGTTCCTATCATTGAATTGAAAATAGTATATCACTTTGAAGATAGAGGCTATTCAAGCCAAGAAACCAGGGGCCTTCAAGAAAGACCCTTGAATATTCTTCCATGCAAGGTAAAGAAAAGAGAAAGAAAACATTAATCATAGTAGTTGCCTCAACCTGACCTTTATTTTTCCAAACCCGAAGGACCCATCTTCTAATAGCATAAATATTGGGAAGATTGCCACATAATCTCCCTACCAAGGAGCTATTAAGCTAATCCAAAGAATCATGAAAAAAAATTTAGGAATATCAATTTGAACTTTTCTATCCTCTATAACAGTAACTAAATTTCCATATATAACCTCATAGTCAAAATATTCTAGTAGGTTAGAAATATCACCCACCTCCTTTGTGTGAAGCTCATCTAAAGAATAGACAACTACAAGAGAGAAAGAAGAATGATCCTGAAGAGTGCTCAAACTCTTATCCCTACAAGCCATCCCATCAATGGAAATCTCAAGAACTATAGGGGTCAAAGGGGAAATAATAGAAACATGAACTTTAGAAGGTGAAGGAGAAATAACACCCTCCTCAACAACAATAGGAATAAGAAAAAAAAAATTAAGACCAAAGGGGTTTCTCCATAGAATTCATAGCTAAACTCCTCTACGCCTCCAGAAGGGCTTCAAGAAGCATATTAAGAAGAAGCTCATCCTCCTCAAAAAACCCATCATAGTCCCAGTCAACATCCTTAAGAAGATCGTTAGCATGATCATCATTTTGTAGTGTAGAAAAAGTGTACATCTTTACAATTTAACACTATTTTTGGGCCCCCTAATTTAATTAGACACAATTAAGCCTCTAATTGGCCAAATTATGCATTTAAAAGCCTCATTAATCATATTTTCTAAAAGGGGAACCTGTATTAAAAAATTGCAAACATTAATTAAATTGCCTTAGAAGTTGAGTGTCTTGGATCTAGGTCCTGCTTAAGTTGAGGATATTATGTTAAATAATATGTTTTTGGTAGCATTTTTATGATTCAAATGCAAA
>VDFB02040115.1:0-22018 GCA_007258455.2 Sequoia sempervirens | reverse complement strand
TTTAACAAGAAAATTTAAAGTTTCTAAGTGTAAAATTAGGCATAAATGATTATTATATCTTTTGATTAGCTACTCACAATGACTAATGCTTTTATAAAAGTGAATATCACTTGCACTATTCATTGGAAATGATATCACACTCAATTATAAAGTGCCATTATTCATTACATTGAAATTTTTATATGCACTAAAACATATAAAGTGCCAATTCAAGGGTGATCAAAATAATCAAGAGGGTTTGTCATTGTTGTCGTGCCTTGAGCACTTTATATTTCTTCAGTGATTCTAAGTTTGAAACTCAAAGTATGCGGGAATGACTAAAAATAATGATTGCAAAGACGATTAACTCATCCAACATCATCTACTACATGAGTTTTAGAGACATTTCATCAAGAGTATCCAAAATTTCTTTACATCACTTCTTTGGTACCTATTCTACATCAAGTCTTCACATGGAGAATTTGAGTAGCATGTAGATAATTCATCATCATCTTATGGGGGAGCTAAATAGTCTCTCTTAATTATATATCATTTCTCTTTAGGAGAGGGGTTTTATTCCCATAGATTTTTTCTACTTTTATCCACTTTATGAGAAATTTATATGAGTACCTAACATGGCCTCGTAACCAGGACTCATCGCCATGCATTCATAGCTCCCTAAGTTGCACTTAAGGGGGGATGTTTGTATAAATATTGTCATTAGATAACTAGTTAAGTTTTCACCACTTTCTAATGAAAGAGGACTCCTCTTGGTTCCAAAACACACATTCACACAATAGGAAATTCGTTTCCCATGAATTCAAATATCAATGACACAAAGATTGCAACAAAACTGCTGAATTTTATTTAATTTCACTTCATAATCAAACTATACATCTACAACAAATTAATTACAATGTTTGGCCTCTCAATGGCCTCTCAAATTTTAGAAAATATTCTCTTTCCTCTACCCTCTCACAATTCTCTTCAATCTGCTCACATGGGCTAAAATCCCTCCTCAAACTCTACCTGAGAAATCTATTTCAAATCAACAATCACATTCTTTTTCAAACACTTCATAGATCAACTATGCTTGGATTTCCATCTTCCCCATTTTTTATTCACACCAAGACCATCCAAATAGAAGTGTTTTGGTTTTAAAATGGTGCTTCTCTTCACTCAGCAAATGATGAAATTTATTTGTTTTTTAACTAGCAAAATGATTTCTAAAACTAGTGTTTATTTCCAGCCAAGCATGGTGTTAAAATTCTCACCACTTCACCTTTAACTTTGGTGTTGGAACTCCTTTAATTATGTCTTTTTTATGCTTTAAAACCATCAATATTTACTTATTAATACATCAACAAAAAAGGTAATTGGCATTAAATCTTTCTCAAAGTCATGCCTCTCATTATGAATTTTGAAATGATTTGTTTAATATTTGTTGGAAAAGTTGAATTTTTGCAAATTTTGTCTGAATACTTAATTCCATCTAAAAATTGGCAAAGGATGTGAGGAATTTCCCCACAAAAACTTGAGCAAATCCATTTGTTCATAACATTCAAGAATTCTCAGAATTTAAATTTTCTAAAAAATTGCTGACAGAATTAGAGAAAATTAATTTCTCAAAAAATGTGAGGAATCTTGTTCTAGAACCTTCACCGCATTTGTTGAAATAAATTTATAATTATTACCCTAAAATTAATTTTCTCCAAAATTCACCATTTTTGAAAAATAATTATTTTTGAGAAATAACCTCCAATGCACAAAATCTTTGCATGTGTGAAAACTCCAATTTTAAAAATTTGATCTTGTAGAAGATTGTCCAACATGAAGAGATTCCAACTGAAACCAAAAACACACAAAAATAGGAAGAAAAAACCAACAATATTTTTGGTTGATGCTAATTTCCAGTCCACTCAGATACTCCTACATTAGACACACTGGGTAGGAAGTTTGCGAGAATATGATCACAAAAATGATTTGAATGGTAGAACCATTCTTTCATATTGTAAGCAATTTGTAGTGAACTCCATCATTGAAATATGTGCACTAAAAGTTTTTTTCTTTCCTTTTTTCCATCATCTTACTAGAACAAGCTTCACGCTCCTCCAACAAGTTTACACTCCATTATTCTCTCCTCTAGTGGACATACATCCACCATGTATTTTCCTCCTCTAATGATTCTCTCCATTCCCATTCTCCTTTTTGGGATCCAACCCACCATCATCAACCAACCACCTCTAGGTCAAATAATCTCACTATTCTTCTCCCCTTTTGTGGGTTTTGACCCACCAAAATCCAACCACCTCCAGCAAATTCTCTCATCATACACATCAACACGTGCAACATATACACAAAAATCTACCTCTACAACTTCATGGAAATCAATAATTTCCATTTTTTCTTCTCCATACTCCTCAACCCTCAACATTAAAAATGAATGAAAAAAATATCATCACAAAATACAAAAAAAATTACCTCCTCTTTCTTCATTGTAATGTTTCTGGTGTCATATTTAGCTACAACCTTCATCTCATCCTTCACTATGAGGTTTTCATCTACCCCATATACTCTCATCATCATCTTCATGTCTTCAATTGTTGTACCAGGCATCCCAAGAGTAACATCTTCAACAAATTCTTCACACAAACATGTTGCATATAAATTTGCATCTTCATTTATTTTCTTCCCATCTATTTGCAACTCCTTATCCACCTTGGCAAAAAACAAATCCCCATCAATTTACTCTTCACACAATTCAGAAAAATAAGAAATTGCCTCTCCACTCTTTGCTATTATGACATCAATCTTAGCTGCCCCATTTACCTCCTTCAAGTGCTCACTCAAGTTGAACAATTATCTTATCCTCTCACTTTCTTCATTATGCAAATTATGCTCCTCATCAACAACCAAATCTATAACATCCTCATGGAAATGGAAATATTCCACATATCTACCCCTTCTTGTCCTTTATCCTCTATTATGTTCATCATTTCAAACAAATCAAACTCAAAATTATTAAATTGTACCTCATTTCTTTTTTATGTTCCAATTTCTCGTCCTTCATTTTCTGCTGCACCATTAAGCTATTCATGGTTTTCTATCCAAACTACTTCTAGCATCTGGTTTATTTTCTTCATCTCCTCTTTCTATAGGAGATCATTCTCCTCTTCACCCACTTGCTTGTCAAACCTAGGGCCTTCAAACTTTGTTATGTCTACTTCTACATTTGTTGCAACTTTTTTCTCTCCACCTACAAGTTTGTATCCTCCTTCTATCTCCTTATCCTTCAAATGATATATTATTGTTGTTGCTACATCAATTCCATCTTCTTTATTCATGTCTTTCAAAATGTATATCTCTATTGCAATCCCCAATGCTTCCACTCTTTTCATTTCTTCATGAATTGTCTCTTCTTCACTTCATTGTCCCACATATTCCATGTCTTTCCACAGATCATACACCACTACAATTTCATGTTTTGCCTCTTCAAATAAGCATGCTACAACTGAACATTCTTTATTTTTCCACTTTTCCTCTCCTTGTTTATCTTCCTTTCTAATTTTATTTCCTTTTGGAATGTATGGGATGCTCCTATATGCTCTTCTTTCCATGCTCCTTCTACCAAAGGGTTGCAACTCTTCTTCTTCTCATTTGCAACCTTGGTTTCAATCTTCTCTCTTCTCTTTTGATCCTTTTACACAAGGATCTCCTCTTCATCATTCTTCATATCCACTGCCACTTCTTCATGAAATGTCTTGATTGAAAACTCATCCCTCTTGGATTTTTCATGCTACATAGCTTCCAATTGATCACACCTCTCCAATAAGAGTATTGGCAAGAAGTTGAGTCCACTTTTTGGCCAAAAAGTGGAAGTGTTTTCCCTGATTTTCATAATTTGACACATTTGACCTTAAAATTTGAAGCACTTAAGATGGAATCTTGGAAAAAGTCACTGTTCATAAAATGTAGTACTTGGAGTCTAGTTTCCAAATATGTAATTTACTTCAATACCCAGATGATACAAATTGATTTTCAATAGGTGTTTCTAAAAACCACTATTTAAAAGTCATTTTTTTTTTGCCATACCATGCACATGTATACCATCCATATTTTGACCTAAATAATCATATTTTTCTAAATCCTTCTGGGAAAAGATTTGTAACTCATTGAAGCACATTTTCAATATGTTTTTTTCATTTTTTATTGAATATTTTTTTGGCCATATTTGTTGTTTTGAAAAATTGTCATGTATGTCATGCATAAGATGACCTAAACTTATCATTTTTTATTTTTTTAAAAAATTGAAAAGAATTGTCTAAAGTATGTTTTGTGCAATTTGTTTTACAAAAAAAAATATTTTAATATAAAAAGTTATTAAAATACAAAAAACCCCTAATATTTCAAGTTTATGGACCAGTTTCATTAGAAATTAATTAAAAAATAGAAACAATAATCTAATTGTAAAACAAAATACATATTTGGAATCTACACCGTCTCATCTATAATGGGTTTTAATTTCATCAAAAATTCTACAAAAAAGGTCTTCAGACATATGTCCAAAGTCACTATTTTCTTGTGACATTGACATGACCTTCAAGTTGCAGGTCAAACCAGGTCCAAAGCTTAGGTTCAAGTCCCCAAGCCTTTTCCTGAACCAAAAAATAAAGCACAAAATCGACCAAAAATTCATATTTTAAAAAATGGGATCCTATTCTAAAACAGTATCCCATTTCATAAATTTTTTATTTTTGTGCTTTTACAAAGCGGGAAAAGTTTCCAAAATAGAAAGTTTTCAAAATGAGATCCCATTTTGAATGGAAATTTTCAAAATGGAAAGTTTTTCAAAACAAGATCTCATTTTAAAAAGTTTCCAAAAATGGAAACTTTCAAAATAGGATCCGGTTTTGAAAAATGGGATCCCGATTTTAAAAAAAAGGGATCCTGATTTTTTTAAAAATAGGACCCCGTTTTAGTTTTAAGCTTGGGACCCCGAACCTAAACGAGATCTCGTTTATTAAAAATTAGGATCCCATTTTCTTGAAGCCGATTTCGGGCTTTTTGCTAAAGCAAAATCTTTCACATTTCATGGACTCGTCTTCTTGCATTTACCCATAACCTTTCAATCCTCTTAATATTTTCAGTCATTTCTCTAAGGAATCCCTTCCTTTTGTACCTTCTCCAACCATTCTATATAGTTGGCTTCCACACATGTATCTTCATCCTACTCATTGCTGCAATCTTATACATCCACATTCACTTACCTTGCAACCTTCAAGGACAAATATTTTATGGTACTTACTCTTACTACTCGTGGCTTCTCTCTCACACCTACAATAATCAACACAAGCTCTTCTCTACCACTACCTCTACCCACACGTCCTAGTGTATCCCCTACACTCTCAAGACCTTCAGGCTCTGATAGCACTTAATGCAAGAGGACTTCTCTTGCTTCCAAAATACACATTCACACAACAAAAAATTTGCTGCCCATAAATTCAAATATCAATGGCATAAATATTGCAACAAAACTACTTAATTTTATTCAATATCACTTCACAATCAAACTATACATCTACAAAAAATTAATTACAATGTTTGGCCTCTCAAATTTCAAAAAATATGCTCTTTCCTCTACCTTCTCAAAAATCTCTTCAATCCCCTCGCACGCACTGAGATCCCTCCTCAAACTTTTCCTGAGAAATATGTTTCAAATCGATAATCACATTCTTTTTTAAACATTTCACATATTAGCTATGCTTGGCTTTCCAAATTCCCCAATTTTTATTCACACCAAGACTATCCAAATCAAAGTGTTTTGGTTTTAAAATGGTGCTTCTCTTCACTCAGAAAATGATGAAATTTATTTGGTTTTTTAACTAGCAAAATGATTTCTAAACTAGTGTTTATTTCTAGCCAAGCATGACTTGTTAAAACTCTCACCATTTCACCTTTAACTTTGGTGTTGAAACTCCTTTCAATTCTATCTTTTCTATTTTTAAAAAATATCAATATTTACTTATTAATGCATCACCAACAAAGGTAACCAACATTAAATCTTTCTCAAAGTCATGCCTCTTCATATAAATTTTGAAATGATTTGTTTAATGTCAGCTGGAAAATTTGAATTTTCATAAATTTTGTTTGAATGCTTAATTTCATTTGAAAATTGGAAAGGATGTGAGGAATGTCCCCATAAAAATTTGAGCAAATCTATTTGTTCATAACCTTCAAGAATTCTCAAAATTTAAATTTTCTAAAAAAATAGCTGGAAAAATTAGAGGAAATTAATTTTTTTTAAATGTGAGGGATTTTATTTCAAAACCTTCACCACATTTGTCGAAATACATTTATAAATATTCCCCTAAAATAAATTTTCTCCAACTTTTACCATTTTTGAATTTTTATTTTTTGTGAAATAGCCTCTGATGCATGAAAACTTTGCAAGTGTGAAAACCCCAATTTTAAAAATTTGAGCTTGTAGAAGATTTTCTAACATGAGAAGCCAATTGAAACAAAAAAACACACCATAATAGGAAGAAAATAAACCAAAAATATTTTTGGTTGATGCTATCGCCAGTCCACTTAGTGCTCTTGCATCACTTTCTAGTTTGACCTATTCACATTTGCTTAAGTTACTTAGGCTATTCTAGAGTTTTGTCTCACCTCATGTGGTTGATACAAGTATCCTCACTTTGTGAGACACCTCTTACATGGTCACTTGCCACTCATATAACACGTCATGTGAGTAAACAAGTATTCCATCATTGAAGGGTTAGTTAGTTATTGTGTTCAACTTGACTACCTTCACCACCTTGCCTATTTAAGCAAGGTCACATTGTACATTCAATTCAAGTATTTTACCAATCTCTATAATAATCTAAATTAGGCTCATTGTGTGCAAGTGAATTTTGGAAGTTTCCACTTTTTGATTTATGATCTTGGAAATCACAACAATTTGTACTTTCTAATATAGGGATGTAATTTATCCCAAATTTGATTTTTATCTTGAAAATTTTAGGGTTGTTTCTAGGTTTAAAAAGCAGTCAATGGGTCACTATGAGTTAGTCCAAAACTTGGGATAAGGCTAAAATTTAAGGAAAATAATCCTAAAAATACAGAGGGAAATGATCACAAGAATGAGTGCAAAGATATAAGCCAAATATTGCAAAAGTAGGAAAAAAATTAACCTTACATCAACTTTCAATAGAAATCCCACACTTGTATAATTTTCTTTACATAAAGGATAAGTAGGTCAAAGTGAGTATAAAGTGACAGGGAAAAGTGCAATATATGCAATTTTCACCATTACATTTTGACCACACTTTGATTTGTATGCAAACTATAATGAGGATGCATGCCAAAGTGAAATAGGAAGCTATCATGAAAGTAAGTATATAAATGATCATTATTTACATTATAAATAGATGTTGGTTTTGGTACATTCTACCTATAATGTGTGCTCCATTTTGAAAATCTAAAAAATAAAAAACTAATGAGTAGCAACTAAAGCATTTAAAATCAATAAGATCTAGAATTTGATTTTTTGAGTTTGATGACTCTATATGTAGAACAATTCATGCAATGATAATCACATAAATATTTATCCTTGTGTTGTGCGAAATTAGACATATCCTTCAATCTATTAAGAGGTAAAATTGGAATTTGAAGTAGGATGGTGCCTAGGGAGGCAAAAGTTATAGGTAGTACTTGGAGCGAAAAAATTAGGGTGGTACCATACTAAACAACCTTGATCATAAGGTTCTCACTATAACCATACTCGTGTTGGCCATCACGATTGTTGTAATTGTTGCCCTTGATGTCAAAGACACATAAAGACATTGATACATAGGTATGACATGTTTGGGTTCAGTATGATAATGCATTATACAAGTTGATGGCATATTCTCAATGATGGTTTGATGGTCATTTGATTCACATGATATTTATATTGTATTCTATTTGTAGACACTGAAATCTGGTTTAGGCCTGCGACTTCAATATTCTTCATACTTCTTATTCTTCATGGTCATGATTAAATAATGTCAATTATTTAATTATTCATCTTAACATTAATTCATCTATTAATTAAATAATCTCAATTATTTAATTAATTCATTTTTCTTCATTTCTTCTAATTAATTAAATAAACGCTTGTTATTTAATTATCTTACTAATTAACCTTATTCTTCCGATTAAATTAAATAAATCATTATTTAATTTACTCTTTATCATATTTCGACTATAATTAAATAAATTCATAATTTATTTAATTATTCATTTAAATCCCTTTCGTCATTTAATTAAATAAATCTTATTTATTTAATTATCCTTCAAATATTGAGTTTTGAATTAAATGAATTATTTAATTCATTAATTCTATTTTAACACATTCTTCTATATTTTAGATAATTATGTGAGTTATCTAAGTATTCACTTTTACTCGACTACATCTAATTTAATCGTTGGTCAACTATTGATTTAATGTCTAGTGGCGTCTTCGAGTAATCTCTTCGTCTAATCATGCAATCGTCCACTTCTAACTCAATTGCGTGTACATGCGTATTAATTAAATATTCTTATTTAATTAATTAAGTGTTGTGCATGCGTTCGAACAGAGAGTTGCTTTAATCAATCTTTATCTTTGTCATGCAAAGATATTTCTATGTTTTTCGAATGCCGAACTGAAGATTAAATCATTTATTTAATCTTTAATTCTATTTCTAATTCGAATCACTCATGTCATTCTATCAGTTATCTGAATGCATGACTAATCTTCAATCTCAATCGTCCGTTAATCTTTCAATCTTGGCCTGTCATTCGAATAATCAATTTTCTATAAATTGATTTGTCATTCTTCATTCCAATCTCTCTCGCGAATTTGATAACTTTGGAGAGCACTTTTGTCTTGAATCTTCGATATTTTGCTAATCACTACCTTAGGCTATACTTGCACGAATTACTTGAAAATCTGAGGGCAATTATACCATACAAGCGAAATGGAGAAGGGAAATCGAGATAATTCATGGAAATACGTTTGAAGATTGGTGAGATCATTCTAGTTTTAATTACGTTTTTACTTTCCCATGTTCTTTGTTGCTTAACGTATGAATTTGCATGTTAGATTTAGTATTGTATGCATGTGTGCTTTTAATCTACTAATATTCTTGTTGTCTATTGTGCAAAAGGCTTGTTTCATTTTCAGATGTTACATTTTGGTGAACCCGACGTGAAGACACCATCTTCGCGAATCCGTAGATCTTTTAATTTTCGATTTTGCAGATTTTTCGTACGGAACGACACATGTGAAGTTTCTGCACCGCAATTGATTTTCTGAACCGCATGTGAAGTTTCTGCACCGCAATTGATTTTTCGGAACCGCACGTGAAGTTTTTGAACCGCGATTGAGTTTATGAACCGCATCTGACAGAGAAATGACGCATCTGGAAATTCTTGAATCGCAAGTGATATCCCGAGCCGCAACTGAAAAAGAAACGACGCATCTGACTGGTAACAAAATGACGCAATTGACTGGTAAAATTTTATTTCTGCTTTCGACAATCTAGAATTTTCAATTGATTTTCGTGTTACTGATATTTGATTTTCAGCGTGTGGCCTTTTGGAGTTAACAAGCTTTTGCAGGACGATTGGCGAAGACAAAATTGAAAATTACTAATGATATCTTCTGCAGGACGCTTGTCGAAGACCCTAGTTAAATTTTGAAACAGATTGTTTGGTAGTGTAGCAAATCTCTCATTTGGTTAAAATTAACAAGTGTCTCTTGTGTTTGGTGTGAAAGCACAAATGCAGTTGCCATACGATTTGGTATGTCAGTATCCTCTCCCCTTGGCATCCGTGCGATCAGGTGTAAGAAGCGGTTACCAACTCTAGAACTTGGGCTTTACATTAGGGTGGGAAAAATACTACTTACCAGAAACGACTCGGATCGGTATACCGAACTGAGGGACTTCCGGTGTAAAAGTGGGTTCTTGAAACCCAAGAATCATGAGTGTGTGGTTAGGCGAGATGGTCGAAAGGGACTCTGCAAGTATGGATCACACCCCATGAACGAAATGCCCGAATTAAATACCCTTTGTTGTAGAGACCAACCTATTTGTGGCCATTACTTGGTATTAGTGCAGGGTACAGTATCATGCCCGAAGATTACTCACTACTGATCCCCTTGAGTAGAGATAGCGGTTCTTGGGATGTCATTACCCAATGAATTCGGAATTGGTGTGCTCGAAAGACGTTAATGAGCCGTGGAGGGGAGCCAATGCCACCAAATTCCTAAGCTATCTGCTCTCGAGAAGGAAAGGTGTTCATCACCAATCCGGGGTATAACTGGTGGGCTATACCAAGTATACAAACCCTAGGCCTTTGGCCTATTAGGATGTGCTTGTCTGTTATCACTTTAAACGTTCTTTGAGTCTAAAATCGAAACTGAAAACACTTTGTCTTACGATTGTCTTTGATTGTCAGAATTTGATCATAGAAAACTGGGTCAGTTAAAATTTCATGTCACCGAAAAATCTGTATAGAGAGTCGCGAATTGTTCACCAGAAACACGATCCGATTTTAGAGTCAGATTCATTAATTCTTGAGTCGATCCTAAGTTTTATGCTGTAATCTGTAATTTTGAGTCGACCGCCTTGGCTCAGATCCGATTTATATAGGTCACATCCGGGTTGTTTTGGATGCGATCCGTATTATCTAAATTGCATCCATGGCTGTGAGTCGATCCGCTTTTGAAACACCGCATGCTGGCGGACTGAGTCGACCGTCACTTTGAGTCGAGATCTATACTCTTTGAGTCGTGATCTCGCCATTTTGAACCGCAACTGTTAAATTTGAAACGCATCTGTCTGATTACCAGAAAAACCAAAATTCACTGTCACTGTCCAGTTAGCAGGGTTATACCAGTTTCAGTGGTCTTCATACAAACAGTCTTCGAAAACAAAAACCTGAAACGATTTGCTCAATTTTGCATCCTTTAGGTTCATTTAGTTGTTACCATAGTTGTCTTTAGTTAGAGTTTAGTTTCATCATAGGGTACATATCACCTTGCATTAGACTTTTAGAGAGGTCACTTTTACAAACTTTAGGAGTAGTCTATCATCTATACTCTAGAAAGGTCATAGTGTCAACGAAATCTGTCATTGAACCTAGTCTTATCATCATATACTTTGTCCTACAGAGAGTCGTCCTAGCTCATTAGTCTAGTTAGGAAACTCAACTTGTCTTTGATCTTCGTCCTACATTGGTTCCTTGACTTAACTAAATTGACACTTTGGTTTGACTTTAGGTAGTTGGTCCTTCCACCTTGAGTTTATAGAATTGATCATTTTAGGGTCTCACTTAGGCTTTTTGCACCTTTAGAGTCTATACTAGTATCATCATAGGACATCCCTTATTTTGAATAAGAAAACCCCAAAAACATAGAATAGAGTCATATAGTTTCTAGATATAGTTTTGCATTTCCCGCATATTGAGCTTGTCTTACATGGTTGAAACTAGGTCTAAGAGAAGAGAGAGAGAAAACATGTCGAACCCAAGTGAGTTTATCAACCCATTTTCTTCAAGACCTCATAAGACTCTATTAGACAAATTTACCACTAGAAACACATAAGGACATGTTACAACAGAAGACATAGAGGCTGCCGCACAAGACCCTGAGTTTGCCTCTTTTGTAGATGAGTACCTAGCAAATGATCGTCAACGGTTCTTAGGAAAATTGCTAGCTGAAGGTGCTACCTTACCTCTAGGATTTGACATTAGTACCTTACAAACTCAACCTACACAAGGGACAAATACCACGACTGCTAGTACTACTATACCTCAAGTCAGCGCGACTATGCCATCTAGCACGTCTACACAGAGTACAACAATCCATACGTCCCCCTTTGGTACACCTACAATGACATCGGGATTTAGTTTCACTATAGGGGCTTCATCATCTATTCCCTTCGGTCCTATTAGCGGGAGTAAAAGACCTAAAACATCAGCCCATACATCTTATGTCGGTGTCACCAGTGCACAATCAACAACCACACCTACTACTAGCATTATAGGTACCTTGCCACAGTCGATGGCCATACCTAGTGTTCAGGTCACTAGTACTATACCAAGGATTACAAAAAAAGGGGGCATTCCCTCGTTCCAATATGGCAATCAAAATCCACCTTTCCAGACTAGCAGTCAAAACCAATTTACATCGGTTCCGAATCAGAACCCCTTTTCACAGATTGGTAGTCAGAATCTGTCTACCCATATTCCAAGCCAGAACTATTTCACATCGGTTCCGAATCAGAATCCCTTTGTACAGAGTGGTACTCAGAATCCATTTACACAGAATCCAGGACAACATCAATCTATGTCGATTCCAAACCAGAATACATTTACCAACATTCCGAATCCAAATCCACCTCAGATGCCAACGTTCAATCGAAACCCATCACGAGACTTTGGATTTCAGAATACATACATGGATCCGCATAATCCTTCTAGCACATCTTTGACTCAAGTTGACGTCCTACAAACACAAATGCAGGCATTACAAATGCAAATGGATAACATGTCAGTGTCAACTAAGAAATCATTTTCACCAAAGGACATATGCCCATTCCCTTTTGATAGATAAATGACACCTTTCCCTCACGGATATGTCATACCAAATCTTCCTAAGTACAATGGCAAACGCAATCCAGTAGAACATATCAGGGAATTTTCTACCATATGCATTGATGTTGCTTACGACCCCACGTACCTTATGAGGCTATTTCCACGAAGTCTTGTAGGGGTTGCACTAGAATGGTTTTCGGGTCTAGATTCTAGCATTAGATCATGGGGAGAGCTAGTCGAGAAATTTGTGGAGCAATTCTCCTTCCACATTGACCATGAGATAAATATAGCGACCTTGTGCCACACAACACAAGATGAAGGTGAAACATTCATTGCTTTCTTCCAGAGATGGAGAACTATTGCTAGTAGATGTCCTGTCGAGATACCTGAAAAATAAAAGGTTACAATGTTTCAAGAAAACCTTCATCCAAAACTCAGGAGTAACTTAAGGGTACATTGCTGCATATCTTTTTCAGAACTAGTGGAAAAGGGGGTCATAATAGAGAAGGATCTCATTGAAAAGGGTGAACTCAAGATGACAACACCCAATCGAAACACAGTCGTACAAAATGCCCCCACCGACAGAAACAGATTCTGGTCTCGCAACAAAAATGTCACCAATGATGGGGTGGTGGATGCTAAAACATTACAAGCAAGACCCCTCCTCACATTACAAGGACCTCATACTTTTTCCAACATGCTTAATGCTGTCAATCAACCTCCTAACATGGTCTTAAATACTCAACGTCCACAACCAAGGAGATTTCAAAAATGTAAGTTCACTCCCTTAGGGGAACCCATTGATTCGGTGTTCAAACAACTGTTACAACATCACACAACCCCATACAATTGCAGAACCAAGACAATACGATCCGTGATGTTTTAAACCAACTTGGTGGGATGACAAATATTTTTGTGATTATCATAGATCAGGCGTGGACATAACTTACAAACTGTCGACAACTAAAGAACATCATACAGGACCTTGTTGACAAGAGAATCATTGAAGTTAGTGGACAAAAACAAAAGACATCGAACACTGATCATCAAGTCTTTTCAGACCCACTACATGACCATGGGAAAGGAACTATCCCCAGTTTGAGTACTAAGACCAATATGTCAGCCAATTATGTGAATATAAAACATGACTATGATAGTGGCAAAATCATCCATTGCCTTCGCGCCGCCAAGGACAACATCAATACCATTACTATCAAGGCTAATCCGGAATGTGCAGTCAATACTCGTCGTACTAAGTTTGTTATCCAAGGCCCTCCATCACAGCAAGCATCACAACCTTCCAAGTTACACTATAACCTACTTGACCAGTTGGGGAAGACCCCAGCCCAGCCTCACCCAAATTGTTGGGCAAGATCTCCCTACACCTGGGCTTCATCCTCTATAAGGCTTACGGTATCACCACGTCCCTAAATGACCTTGATGTCAATCATTTCCAAGAGGCTGCAAGCATTGACCAATAATCATCATGCCACATTTTCTAAATAGGACTATGCAACTGAAAAGACGAACCACAACGACCCGTTACATCTAGAAGTCCTTGTTGATGACACCAAAGTTAGACGAGTTTTGGTAGACGAAGGAGCAGGGTTAAATCTATGCACTTTAAAACTAATTAAGGCATTAGGTATTTTAGAAGCATGCGTAGACACCACCAAGAGTATTGTCATTAAGGCTTATGATGATGAATAAAGAAAATCAAAGGGGGTGGTAACACTTCCTATCAGAATTGGTCCTGCGGTAATGGAGACAAAGTTCCAGGTCTTGGATCTCACCCTCCCTTATAACCTTTTGCTAGGTAGACCATGGATTCATGCCATGAAGGCAGTCCCTTCCACATATCATCAATGCCTTAAATTCCCTTACAATGGCACCGAATTAACTATTGATGGTGATCCCGATCCTTTTCAGTATTGCACTAACCTAAAGGACATCCCTCAATGTCAAGTGCCAGTCAACCAAGAGGCCTCATCGTCTAATCCATCTTCTTATGTTGACCCGTCCACGCTCACTCGAACATCTCTTGCACCTTCACTTCCCACTACTCCTAGGGTTGAGATCCAAGACAAGGGTTGTGGAGAGTATTATATGAAGACTTCCTATTGTGTTAGCCACTTGGTCCCTCCTAAGTCATATGGTTTGGCTACAACAGGTAGGGGACAGTCTATAATCACTATACATGTTCCCCCCACAACAACTTTCACTAAATGGGGTGAATTAAGCAAAGAGGCTGTAGATACAGAAGATGTTACTTCCTGGCTATATAAGGAAGATAATCAAGAACCCCTTTTACTTGCCCATATTCCTACAAGACTATATGGAAAGGGTTTCAAAATCATGCAAAGCAAAGGATATGATGGACAAAGTGGTTTAGGCTTAAATCAAGATGGCAGAATTGAACCAATATTTGTTTCTCAGTGGCCAAAAGGAGTAGGGCTAGGGTTTCAACCGATTCAGATTGGCGTTCCTAGTACTCCATTACCCTTACTTGAGGAAGTATGTGCTTCAGAAGACATTAAGACATCTCACGAACCAATAGACCAAAATCATTCTAACTCGCCTGACTCTAATGATTATGAGTGGGATTCCTTATCCTCTACTTCTTCCATGGACCTTGACAAGTTATTTGGAGAACTGGATTTGCTGTTAAGTTCCTCACCAAATCCTTTAAATTCCTGTCCACCAAAGAAAATGACAAAAGAGGAGTGGTTTAAACACTACTATTGGGAATCACTTGATCCTACCTCTTGGCAACCTGAACCACCTCTTTCTGATTGTCAAACCTTGGCATTAGGCCCACCTATTTATCCACCTAGACCCAAACCCAAGAGCAAAAAGGACTTGGTACAAGACTTTTGTGACCACATGAATAATTCAATTTTTACCTTGACTCCATTAGACTTTGATAACTCCGACGATGACATGCCTTTAGTTTATCCCCAACTCATAGATTGGGATCAACAAGACACGCCCGTTTTAGATACTTTTGAGAATGACGAAGCGATTGCTGAGTTCCTGGGATTACATGAAGGCATACCTAATGGGGATCATAAAGCTGGTTTTACCATTGACTTAGACAATAAAGCATATTTTGGGGAATCTGTTCAACCCTCCAGTCGCAAAAATGAGAAAAAGAATAAACAAGATAAAAAGGACGAGTCTCTAGGTGAAAACCTAGCACCCCTTAACCATGAAAGTAAAGAAAGGACGATTCAAGGTGAAAAACCTCTCCAGGCTTCTAAGGATGAGGTTTGAACATTCTCCCATTGCACGTAGAAAAGTCACCCATGCTCGAAGAATCAAGAGAATTCAACATAGGCACAAAAGAGAATCCTCAATTGATTTTACTGAAGAAGGTCACCCACAACACGCAGAAATCAGAATTCAGCCAACTCTTGAACAAAGACATTAATTTTGCTTGGTCATATGCCGACATGCCTGGGTTGGATCCTGAACTTGTTCTACATCACTTGCCTTTACAACCAGGTGCCAAACCAGTGAAACAGAAGTTGAGAAAAATGTATCCACAGATTGCTTTATTAGTCAAGGCAGAACTTAAGAAATTGTTAGACGTTGGTTTCATCAGATCTATTGACTATGCAGATTGGATTTCCAATCTGGTACCAGTCACCAAACCAGCTGGGGACATCCGCATCTGCACTGATTTTAGAGATATCAACAAAGCTTGTCCTAAGGATGACTTCCCTTTGCCTAATATAGACATGATAGTTGACATGACAACAGGATATGAGATGTTGTCCCTTATGGATGGATTCTCAGGATATAACCAGATCATAATAGCCACTGAAGATCAACCTAAGACAGCCTTCACTTGTCCTTGGGGAACGTATTGCTGGAATGTTATGCCCTTTGGACTCAAGAATGTAGGAGCAACCTATCAACGTGCCATGACCACTATCTTTCATGATTTAGTACACACTTGTATGGAGGATTATGTCGATGACCTTATTGTAAAATCCAAGACAAGGGCACAACATTTACAGGTTTTAGACAAGGTATTTCAGAGGCTAGAGATGTATAATGTGAGACTCAATCCAAAGAAGTGTGTGTTTGGAGTCAAGTCAGGAAAGCTGTTAGGTTATATCATTTCTAGACGAGGCATTGAAGTAGATCCAGCTAAGGTAAAAGCAATTATGGACATGCCACCACCCAACAATCTCAGTCAACTAAGGACATTACAGGGAAGGTTGCAATCTATCAGAAGATTTTATAAAGCAAACAGCGTGACAAGACACATCCTTTTCAACATCTACTTAAGAAAGGAGTACCTCTTGGTGGACAATCTATAGGTGTGAAGAGGCTTTTCAACCGACAGTTGAATATTTACTTACACCACCGCTTTTAATGCCACCGTTGAAGGAAGACCACCGATGAGTATCACAAGAACCCATTCATCAATGGAGCATTGCTTTCTGCAATGTAATGACGATGAAGGTCATGAAAGGGTAGTCTATTATATCAGCCGGACTTTGGTTGGTTATGAGCTAAACTATAGTAACATTGAACGTGCCTGTCTTGCAGTAGTATTTGCTACCCAAAAGCTGTGACACTACATGATAAACCATCAAATAATGTTGATTGCTAAAATAGATCCTTCCTCGGAATATCTTCTTCAGTAAAGGCAGCCATCGTGACGACCGCCAAGTGGGCTTCCATGATACGGTAGTGAGCATGATATACAGTATGTAGAGAGAAAGGCTATTAAAGGACAAGTCATTGCTGATCAATTAGCTGATGCACCAATATAGGTAGATCACCCATTAGTGGAAGACTTTCCTGATGAGTTCATATTCACTTTTGACACAAACATAACATGGAAACTGTACTTTGATGGCTCACATACAAATCATGGTTCAGGGGCTGGGATATTGTTTATCACACCATAGGGTGATTCCATCCCTAAATCATTCAAGATTGCATTTCCATGCACTAACAACATGGCGGAATATGAAGCTTTAGTGACAGGTTTACGCATGGCAGTCAAGTGGAAAATCAAGAACCTACAGGTATATGGTGATTCTCAACTTGTAATAAGACAGGTAAATGATGAGTATGAGACTAAGGATGAAAAGCTTGCTCCGTACAAGCGCATGGTTGATAGTTTTAAAGAGTACTTTGACAAAGTCAAGTTTCATCAGATACCTCATGTTTTAAACAAAGCAGCAGATGCTATGGCTACAATTGCCTCACTCCTTGACATTCCTAACAACGTGCCTAAGTTTGAGTTCTTGGTCGAACAGCTTTTGGTCCCTGCCTATGATATCCCAGATTCTGAAATGGTGTGTGACATTGTTGTCATGATTCCCATGGTACAAAGAAATCTATGATTTTCATGTCAAAGTCATCCCCTATTGGCCTATCCAATAACCAACGAGGACATTCCTTCACAAGTCAAAATATACCATCAGTTTGAGACACCCTATAGATACTAGATAATAATTCTTACCGAGATGTCTTGATTCTATCAAGCACAAGCAAGCAACCTTGCATGGGGTGCATGAGGGTATATGTGGTGCCCATTCTAGCTGTCCTACCTTAGCCAAAAAGATTATGAGACTAGGTTATTATTGGCCTACTATGGAAAAAGACTCATATGTCTTTGTAACAAAATGTCGCCAATGCCAAGTTCATGGAGATTTGATACATGCCCCAGCACAGGAGCTCCGTCCTATCACGTCACCATGGCCTTTTGCTCAATGGGGACTTGACCTCATAGGTAAGATCCACCCCACCTCATCTAATGGACACAAGTTCATTATCACTGCCACTGAGTACTTTACGAAGTGGATTGAAGCCATTCCTATGACATACATTACCGGCACACAGATTTCTAGATTTATCTTAAACTATATCATCTGTCGGTATGGTGTCCCTCAATCTATAATCACTGACAATGGCCGCCCATTTAAGAACCAAGAAGTCCGCCACTTGTGTGATCAATTTCATATTCAACATCACTTCTCTACTCCATACTACCCACAAGGTAACGGCCAAGCAGAGGCATCCAACAAGACCATCATTAGAATCCTCAAGAAGACTGTCAATGATGCTGGTCGTGACTGGAATTTACAGCTTAACCCTGCCTTATGGGCTTATCGTACAAGTATCCGTACTCCCACTGGTGCTACCCCATACTCACTTGTCTTTGGATCTGAAGCCATTTTGCCTATTGAGGTCGAGATTCCATCCCTAAGGGTATCACTGAAGGGCCACATTGACGATGAAGAGTACCGAGTGTCGAGGCTCCATGAGTTAGAATTCCTGGACGAGCGTAGACAGAAGGCACTGGACCATCTCCAAGCATATCAGAACCGCCTTCGTCGTAGCTATAACAGGAGGGTTTTAAACAGAAATTTTGACATTGGTGACTTGGTTTTAATGGAGAATCCAAAGAATCAAGTAGAAAGAGACAAACCAGGAAAGTTTGAACCTAATTGGTTGGGACCTTATGTTGTTACGGAAGCTTTTGGATTAGGAGCGTATCAACTCTCTACTCCTGAAGGCGAACCATTGTCCTCACCAATCAATAGTATGCATCTGAAGAAGTTCTACGCATAGCTTCTGGGAGCCTTTGTCTTATTTAGCAAAAATACAAAAAAATAAAAAAAATAAAAAAATCGTTATCAAGGGGAAAACCTGGCAAACAGGCGTCTTGGTAACACCAAAAAAATTAGTTAATATGGAAAATAGTAAAGATAAATCAATCATCCAATGGTGAAAACCACTTCGGTGGCGCTTTGGATAGGTACCATGGTGAAAACCTGGCAAACAGGCGCCATGTGTACTCAACCCTGCTCCTTTGTCTACTATTATTCTAATCTATCTTGTACATAGTCCACTTCCCTGTACATAGTCCACTTCCCTGTACATAGCCCACATTCGTGTACATAGTCCACTATCCTGTATATATCTTTTACCTTTTATGTCCATCACTTGTATATATTCATCCTAATAAGTGGTAGTCTTTTCCATAGCTTGGAACGATTGACATCGAGAGCATTTCATATCCCCCACCTTACCCTATTCATAGTCAGTTGGTCTTATACTCGACTGGGGGCAGACACTTGACCTGCGTCACATTGGTTCTTACATTGGCTATGTTGGAGACGTAAAACCATAAGAAAATCCAAAAACATCACAAAATGACCTGAGAAAACACAAAAACATTGAAAAACTTCAAAAATCCAAAAACGTAGAGTCGAGTCCGCCGTGACTTCTGTCGGCCTTTGTCTTTTTTTCTCAACTAATGCTGCTCCTCTCGCGATCGATGTAGGCAAGGCTATCTGCTGATGTGCCCTTTGGCATTAAGTCAGTCCATTTAGGTTTGTCAGTACAAAGTCATGCGTCAATACATCTGCCTATATGATAAGGTCATTGGTAGTGTCGAACTACAAGGTCTCTGTGTGTACAACGTAGGCAAGGCACATCACACGATGAGCCCCCGAGGCCACACTAGGTCAGTTCATTAGGGTTCGTCGCTTTCACTTTCACACACATCTTTTGTTTGTAGTCAGTCTTGTCAGTCAAGTCAAGTCGAACTACGAGGTCTCTGCGTGTACAACGTAGGCAAGGCACATCACACGATGAGCCCCCGAGCCCACACTAGGTCAGTCCTTTAGGGTTTTGTCGTCACACACAGTCAATTGTCTGTATATCATATCAAGTCATGCATCAATCTGGTGAACAAGTCCGCAATGTCTCTGAGTCATATCAAACAACTTGCCAAACAAAACAATTCAAACAGATCAACCGTCTGCTACAAGATGTGTCCTTCTTGGAAACAGATGTTATCAAAACAATCAACCTATGTCTTATTCAGGATGCGTCCTTCCTGCGTAATCGACAAGGTCAAAACAATCAAACGTAGCCTTACACAGCTATCACATCAACGGCATCTAACTCTAACGCCTTAAGATACATGTCTTTCTCAAACCAAAGCTTTTGTCATGCCTTATACGATAGTCATAACATCAAAACCATCACGCTTCCACGACCGGTATGTATCTCTTTGCAATCGTGCTCTATCAATCGTAAAACAAATCAAACAAACAAATCATGTTCTAAGCAATATACTTTCATTACTTATTGACTATTGGCTATTTATCTTATCATTTATCTTGAATTGATGACTAGGATTTATGTTACTAGCTTTCAATGATGTCCCATGAAGGATTTAGAGAAGCAACGATGTATCGCACTTATTTTCGACCGGGCCGTCTCAGTCGTGATTGTCTTTTAAATTTGATTTTGAGTCATGTTACTAGTTTCCCAAGGATGCTAAGGCGAAGGATTTAGAGGAGCAATGACGCCTCATGACCTCAAGGCTCTTTCTTTTGTTTGTCGCCCTCAGTAGGGTTTGTCTCACAAAAAGATCAGCAACTTGTGTCCTTAGTATGTGCTAATTCATTAATTCCTTGTCTCAAGGGATCGTCTCATATCAGCAAGTGGCTTCACCTTTGCACACCTTGATTTATGTCATATCCTGGTGTTTGTCTCCATTTGTATTAGTCCCGCCCAATGATGATAAAGTGCAATACCTTTTGTGATACGGTAAAATATCAAAGATTCCTAACACTAACATTTATCTTCTGTCTTTTCATTCTTTGTCGATCTTCCATTCTGCATTAACAATTCTTCTTTCTTGCATTATGACGGAGTCCTGTGACACGAAATGGTATACATCATCCTGCATCAACATACATGTTAGAAACATACATATATATAGGCATATGTCATATTTAGATTATCATGGCATAATAGAAAATAATCATCATTTAACATTGCACATCATAAGTAATAAACTATAAATACATACATCACATTACATTTGTATAGCATCACATGTCATTATATATATAACATCACATACCATCTCATCATCATATAGAATCATATGTCACATAGAATCAAATTTATCGCATTAGTTGCATAAACAACATAAAGTACATACAACCATCCATCACATAGGCATATCATATAGACATCACATGTATAAATCAAGACTGCATAATCAATAAATAGACAATGCATATCATAAGAATCGCCGCCAAAATCATATATACATATCGCTCATATGTGTCACATCACAATGTCATAATGTATCATAAATACATGGAAGCCCGCAGGCTATCGGATCAAAATACAATCTCTCAAATGGATCTCAAAACTATATCTCTATCCTGAACTACCACTGCCATCATGTTGGGAGTGTGTAGGAGACTGATGCTGGGAACCTGCTGATCTCGGAGCTGTGGGAGGTCTGTCATATGGCCCTGCTCTGCGTGGCTGATCCACTCCCTCTGTGCTCACTGTCCGTGTGTGGGTCCTGGTCTGAGACCTACTACTCTGTGCCGCTGAAAAGCTAGGAGCCCGTCTC